>CBVK0100657703.1:0-24337 GCA_900067695.1 Picea abies
ATGCCGCTGGATCCTATATGTATATTGTATTGTAAACAATGTAACACAATGTACGAATATAATATATGTTGGTTTTCCCGGTTTGGGTTTCCAAGTGAAAAATATCTGTGTAATGTTTGCATTTGCCATTGTGTCTTTTCTTTTCTTTTCTGAATATTAGTTTGCAGTAGGTATTGTACAAGGTTAGAATTTACAGACATGTTAGGGTCATAACCCACACATAGGTAGATTAATATATTCAGATGTAATAAA
Source organism: Picea abies (assembly GCA_900067695.1). Classification (NCBI taxonomy): domain Eukaryota; kingdom Viridiplantae; phylum Streptophyta; class Pinopsida; order Pinales; family Pinaceae; genus Picea; species Picea abies. The sequence goes on from CBVK0100657703.1 coordinate 253, forward strand.
GGTCAATATTAATAAGGCCTTTCAATAAAATAGAATAAGGCAGATGTAAGAAGACCTAATAGAAGCTTCCTCTTCTAGAAGGATCTTCCTCTAGATGCTTCTCTTGATAGACATATTTAGTATAAATAAGGATCGAGGGTATGAAAACCCTAGCTTGGGTATTGATGTAACAGAGTGTTGCTCGATTGGAGGTTTCCCCTTCGAAGAGGCCTTTGAACATTGCTTTATGAATCAAAGTGCTATTCCTGTTGTTGTTCTTATATCATTTCTATGTTATTGTGGACATTATGTTGTATATATTACTGTTATTATGCCATTTCTAGCATTTTATTTATGTTCTGCATATTTATTATATCTAGTATCTTGCATCTTTCCTTTAAACAATCCTATTCCTCCCAATGAAGGAATCATAGAAGGCTTTCCCAAAATTTTCGAAGTACTTTTTGGCATAATGTTCACCTGTGTTTCTACATCCAATACACAGTCTATGTCGAAGTCTCCTATTTTTGTTTCTATGCACTACTTCTCTTTTAATATCTCTGGTAAACTGATGTCTCTGTGATCATTTAGTCTTTCTTTCATATACAATAATATAGCCTCTAATTCTTTCTGGTTTTCTAGTATATTCTTAGTCTCTTGACCTTCTTCATGGTTTTCTTGTTTCATGTTCATCTTTTCAACTTTAGCAGTCATTCTAGGGAAATCTAAAACTTCATGTCCAGTAGCTTTATAACAAAGGCAAATAGGACTTCTACCAAGGCATTCCTTAGCAATATGTCTCGGGTTTATGCAACTATAACAAAGAGTCAATCCTCTCTTTCTCTTAAACTATCCCCAACCTTTCCTGTACTGTACATTGGGATCACAGTGATGGACCTGCAAAAAATTATTTCTAGGATCCTGCATCCACTTGTTAGTCCAAAAATTCTTTCTATGCATAGGAATAACATATCTTTCACTATTTATATTAGGTTTATTCATATCACATCTTATTTCTTCTAGTTGTGCCCTAGTTTTCAGACTAGTGCGAAATCTATCAAACATACCTAGATCCATTTTTTCAAAACAAAAATTTCCACTTATATTACCTTTATCAAAGAATAAAGATTTAAAATCTTACCTCTTTTCTTTAGACCTTATTTCCTTCTTAGCACAGAGCTTCGCAAGTCAAGTAGAATACTGTGCACTACAACAACAGATCTACACAGAGAGCTTTCTCTTTTCTTTAGTTCCCAACAATCATAGTTTCAGGTCCCAGCAACAAAACCATTTGTTGGCATAGGGGAAGACCTAGGGTTCAATGCTTCAACAACTCACCAACAAAACCCTAACTATTGGCCCTTTTGGTAACACCTGCGAAGCCGATGAAGTCTCACCTGAGGTAGAGGTAGGGGGGGTTGTAGGAATCAAGTGTTTACAACCTAGCTGGGACACAGATCTATGATCACAATACTTAACAAAGAAATTAGAAATTAACATTCATTAGTATTTGATCCTTATTTACATCACAGGTTAAACCCTAATTACAAAACAATGCAGTGTTTATCAAGATCTAAATATATCTAACCATTCAGCACATAGCATCAAAGTATATCTAGTATTCATTCACATATAAGGAAATAACCTACTACATCAGATGTGTCTAACATACATAAATATTATAGAACTAAGCATAGATCACATCAATAACATATCAACCACATTGCACAAAGAAACCACAACACAGGATATATGTGGTTCACCCCCAACATGGGGCTACGTCCACTAACTCTTCTTCTTCTTCTTTAATAGCTTCTTCCAATATTATTACATGCACAGAGCCACAAATCCAACTTCTCATAGGATAGGGTATCTGTGCGCACCTCACTAGATCCTCCTTCCTCTAATTAGGTCCAAGCATAGAGCCTTTACACAGTCTATGCACAAATCCTTCACAACTATTTGCACTTAGCACTCTGGCCTCTTACAATCACATAGATTGAACTTACACTTAGAAAAACCAGACAACCCTCTCTCTAAGTCTTATATGCTTATTTATACATTACAAAGGAGGCCTAAAAAAGGGTAAACCAATGGGCTGACATCCCATACCCATTAAATAAACCCTAAACCCAAAAATCCTACAAAAGGGGGTGAGATCCCACGTTCTCCACTTTTCCTGGGTGCTCTATCTTCGACCAACCTGTTGAAGTCCCAAAAGTGGTCAAACACGACCAAGGTTCTCCAAAAATTGGTCGAGGGCCAACAAGACACCTTCATTCTTCCACCTATCTGAGATGATGAACATGCACATGACAACTCTTCTTCAGATGAGATTTCTGATTCATAGGAATCAAATCATTTAGATACAAAGTCAATATGGTCAGATGCAGAGTCAGTGCATCCATATGTAGTTGCAGAGCTAGAGCAGAGGCCCAAGTGGGAAAAAACTACTCTTCAGGATGCAGGGGATCTCATTGGTGATCCAACCGATACTAGGAGGACATGATCTGATCTCGAGGAGCCTCCTATTGCATTCAATGCCACTGAACCATTTCCCTCCAAGAATATTTTCTTAGTTCAGTCTTTAGATCCATAGTCTTATGATGATGCTGCTAGAAATCTCTTTTGGGAATCCACCATGAAGGAGGAGTAAAACTCTCTCCTTGAGAACCAAACTTGGGATCTAGTTCCCCTTCCTTCTGGGAGGAAACTTGTCAGATGCAGATGGGTTTATAAGACCAAGAGCACAATGGATGGAAAGATTAGCAGATACAAAGCTAGGCTTGTTTCCAAAGGATTTCAATAGGTGCATGGCATTCACTATGATGAGACCTTATATCCAATAGAGAAGATGGATTCCATACGATTCGAACCTTCCATTGTGGTAGCCAAGGGATGGTAATTCCATCATATGGACGTGAAGAATGCATTTCTTCACAGTGATCTCTCTAAGGAGATCTATATGGAGCATCCCCAAGGATTTATGGAGGACTCATATTTGGTCTATCGACTGAAGAAGTTCCTTTATGGACTCAAGTAGGCTCTGAGGGAATGGTATTCCAAGATGAAATCCTACCTATTGTCACAATAAATTGTACGTTGTAAATCAGACCCGAATGTCTACATGCTCAGGACGGTTGATTCACTTGTACTCTTAGTTCTATATGTTGATGATTTGTTGATCATCAGTTTCTCAACTTCATCGATTGTTGCAGTCAAGAGGATTCTACATGACAAAATTTTGATGACGGACATGGGTCTACTATACTTCTTCCTTGGACTCGAGATAAGCCAGGATGCATCAGGAATCAAACTTTCTCAGGCCAAGTATGCATGAGATTTCCTTGAGAGATTTCACATGACAGACTGCAAGTCTGCTCTGACTCCTTTCATATTAGGGGTCAAAATTGAATATGGTGGGGAGACTCCATTGGTTGAAAACACACTGTAAATACAACTAGTGGGAATATTTTTGTATCTCACACACTCTAGAATGGACCTCTCCTATGCAATTGGCAAAGTTTTTAGGTTAGTGCATGAGCCACATGAGCTACATTGGAAGGATGCAAATCATATCCTTCGATACGTACATGGAACCATTACCTTTGGGATTCATTATGCAACAGACTCTACATTAGATCTCATCGGGTTTACTTATTCTGATTAGGTTGGTAATATAACTAATTGTAAGTCCACATCTAGTTACTCACTTAGTCTTGGTTCCAGGCCTATCTGTTGTTCGAGAAAGAAGCAAGCTTCCATTGCTCTATCTTCATCCAAGGAAGAGTATAGAGGGGTAGTTAACATAACCATTCAGGCAATATGGCTACAATATTTTATCACTGATTTGGGCATACAGTTTCATCGATCGATTGTCATCTGGTGTGACAACCCGAGCACTCTGAATTTCTGCAGAGATCCAATTCAGAGGCAGTGGATGAAGCACATCAAGATCCACATGAACTACATCTGGGACTTAGTACACAGGGGGATCATTGACCTATAGTTATTTCCTTCAACATAACAAACAATAGACATATTCGCTAAGACCTTCACTGAGCAGAAGTTCCATTCTCGGTGAAGTCGTCTTGGAGTGAAGGACATAGTTTCCTAAGAACTGTTAGTTCTTATTTTTACATACATTGTACCTTGAGGGGGGGGGTTTTACCTATGATTTTTTCCCTCTTTCCTAACTTTATTTCATTGTATATTTTTTATTTGGGTACCTAACATGGCCTCGTTGCTGAAAACCATTCTTTATTTTCACCATAGTGATGTTCATGGGGGTGTTGGAGTTACTTCACACACACCTAGGATTTATTTTTCCTAAGGTTTTTCCTTTTTTTTTTAGTCATTATTAGTCATTATACAGTCTCCGATATTTTAGGAGAGAATATTCCACCTGGAGAATATTCTCTTCAGTTGACACTTCAGTTTGACTAGTTGATTTGCATCTAGATGCTGCATTGGTTTTGTCACCATGCAACACTAGGATTATCACCATGCTAATGCACACTTTCCTTGGGATAATCACCATGCTAATGCACACTTTCCTTGGTATCATCACCATACTAGATTATTACCCTTGATTCCTTGATATACTCCTCACTACACTCTGCTCAGTCAATTAACTGAAGACTAGTTGACTAGTTAACTCAGCTAGGTGGAAGTTCACTCTCGTAACTGCTTAAGAGACTAGACTAGGTGGTAGTTCACTCCTATAACTGTAGGTGTGTGTCCAGATCACTCTACACCACCACTTTGGCTCATTGGTTCTCATCCAATGTGCATTTATTGAGTCATACAGAGTATATCTTGTGTAAATTATTCATTATTCATAACGATTAATGATAATTCTTCTATTCTTTCTCTCTTGCTTCTTCTTTCTCAATTTCTCTCTGAAAATGTGTGTGGTATTTTCTTGCTGGATATATTCTATGCAGGTTCAACACATTTATAGATCTATCATTAGATGGTATTTGACTGCTGATGATTTGATCCAATATTCTAGTGCTCTTCTGGTGCATATCTTTCCTATGAAGATCTTTCCTTAAAGTTACTACTTTTGCTTCCAAGATTCCAATTGTTTTCTCCTTTTCTTTTGACTAACTTCTAAGTATTTACTCAATCCTTCTGTATTCTTCTATTTTAATTTGTAGGCTCATGATCATCTGCTTGATTTTTTCAAAGCTGGAATTTTGACATCCCTCATTCATTTTTAACTCTTCCTTGAGTGGCTTGTTTTTCTTTCTTTCTTTTCTAAGTTCATCTAATGCATTTATTAACTCCACTCTTAGATTGAATTCACCTTCTTCATCATATTCTACTTCCATGAAGATTAATATTTTAGAATCACTATCACTATCATTATCCTCCTTGTCTAATGAGGAATGGTACTCCTTTGAATAGAAACTTTTCTTGAAGAATTTATTTTTGTTTCTTCTCTTGTTTCCCCTTTGATATTTCTATTCCCTTTTAGAATCTTCTTAGTCATCACTATATTTATTCTTATGAGGACATTTATAAAAAAAATGACCAATACCATCACAATTAAAACATTTCAATGGAAGCATACATTTATACTTGTCGGTTCCTTTCTTGAATTTCCTTACGAAGTTATCCATCTCTTCATCTTCGTCTAAATCATCACTACAACGACAACCTAGTTTTTAATTTTTCTTTTTCTTATTCCTTTTCTTCTTGGATGCCTTGAAAGTTGCTTCCTTTGTGACTGGGTTCTCTTGTTTTGTTCTCATTTCATAGGTTGTAAATATTCCATGTACCCTGTCCATGCTCAATGTACCAAGATCCTCTCTTTCTTCTAGGGATAATATTTTAGGATCAAATATCATAGGAAGAGACCTCAACACCTTTTGAACAACCATTGATTCATCAAATTCTACTCCCAATCCCTTAATAGTGTTAACTATTTCATCAACTCACAGAAGGTAGGTTGTAACACACCCAAGCCACCTACAGGATGGCATACGCCACCTTCAATCCCACCCTGAGACTTATTTTTCTTACCGATACCTTTTTAAATTAATAAGGATGCATAAAATAAAATATTTAATGACATGCACAACAATAACCAACAAGCATGCATATTCTAAAGATTCAATTAAACAATAAATAAATACACAACAGAATACATTCATATGCAGATAATTAATACCATAATAGGGAATACATATCTTTATAAAATATGACACCAGTTAGTTGCAGACCAAGGACGTTCCACCAAACCGCAAAAACTACTGTTCCAAATCTCAATAGTAGTGTCACCCCTGAGCCAGGGATATGAATCCACAAGGATAGTTCCAGAGTGTTACTTGGCTTCCCAAACCAGTCAACACTCAATCTCTCATAGGATTTCCCAGCACTCACAACAATCCAAGTACCAAGCTCTCTTATACCCAGCTTGCACCTCCCAAGAGAATGGACCTCCACCCTTCTCTTCCACACAGTCCCTTAGGCAGTCCTTCTCCTTCTAGGGCTCCAACACAACTGGTCCATAATATCAATGTTGGAACTCTCAGGACTCAAAGATGTGAAAAAAGTTGGACACATGCCAACACATCTCAGACATACAGGCCTCAAGTCATGGCTAGATTACACCAACAACCTCTACATCCAATGATACCATGGTTGCTCTTCATCAGTTCATTTCCCTTTCCCAAGAAAAGACTTGGATGAGGATGGATCAATGAGTGATAGGTAAGGACATAATGAATGAATGAGTGAGAAAGTGAATGAACACATAAACGAATGAAGGAGCGAACAAGCAAATGAGAGAATGAGCCATCATCCAACCCCCCCAACAGTCTAGGGGCAGGTTTAAGTATTTCGTGGGGAATCAAGAACCTCCTGGCCTCCCCCAAGAAGCTCACATAATTGATCCACTCCCTTAGACAAAAGTGTAATTAAAATAGGAAATAAACATTCATCTCCTCAAGCCCCCTCTCTTGTGGAATCATATCCCCCTATAACTCTATTCCTTGTCCATCTAGCAGCCAACGATGTATTTATTATTAATAATGATCAAAACATTACATTTCTTGGGAACACTGGCTTTTTAATAATTTTTTGGGCACTCTGGCCTCTCAACATTGTAACAATACATTATTTATAATGGGGGTTCAAAACCTGGGGTGTTACATCCCCTCCCCCTTATTTTGGCATTGTCCTCAGTGCATTATAAAAGAGAGATCAAAATCTCAAAATTTATTCAAAACGACGTGGGCACTCTTCTCGCATGGCATCTTCATGATCCCAGGTAGCATCTTCAGGACCGTAGTAGGTCCACTGAACTCTTACCATCTCTATAACTCGAGTTCAGAGCATTTTGACATTTCTATCCAATACCCGCAATGGATGAACCTGAAAGTCTCCCTTTGTCTCTACCTGAATCAGATGCCAATAAATAACATGGTTAGGATCATCTACATATTTATTTAGTAAAGTGACATGAAATACATTATGCACATTCATGGAAGCAGGAAATGCAAGCACGTATGCAACTAGCCCTATTATGTCCAATATTTCAAATGGACCACAGAATCTGGATGCTAGCTTTGTACAACTACCCAATCTCAAATAGATTTTCTTGGGATTCACTTTGAGAAGTACATGCTCCCTTACTTTAAATTATCTAGTTTTCCTATTCTTATCTACATAAACTTTCTATCTATCCTGAGCTGCCTTCAAATTCTACTTGATCTTAACCATCTGGTCTTCCATATCCTTGAACAACTCTGGCCCAACTACCACTCTATCTGTTGGGTTGTCCCAGCAAACTGGAGTATTGCATTTCCTACCATACAAGGATTCAAATGGGATCATGTTCAATGAAGCTTGATACCCATTATTATATGCAAACTCAACCAAGTGTAAGTAATCTTCCCACTTAGATGGCTTATCCATCACATACATTCTCAGTATATCTTCAATTACTCGGTTGACTCTCTCTGTTTTTCCATTTGATTGGGGATGGTATGATGTGTTAAAGTTTAGATTTGTACCAAATACTTTAAAAAATCCCCTCCAAAAATTGGAGGTAAACTTTGTATCTCTATCCTAGGTATCCCTGCATGCAACCTAACAATCTCTCTCATGTAAATTTCTGCAATATTAGTCATTTTATGTGTTGTCTTTATAGGAAAAAAAATGAGAAGCCTTTGTTAATTTGTCAACCACCACCATGATTGAATCATGTTTCCTTGTTGTCCTAGGTAATTTAGTTATGAAATCAATGGTTATCACTTCCCATTTATTCTCTAGGATTGGTAATGGGTGAAGAAAACCCGTTGGGTGCATATGCTCAGCCTTCACCTTCTAACATTCCATACATCGAGCAATGTAATTAACAACATCATTTTTATCCCTAGAAAAAATAATTGGCTTCTTACTGCTGTAATTGTTTTCTAGTAATCGGGGTGTCCGACATAAGGAACATCATGCATTTCCTTTAATACCAAACTCCTTAGTTCTCGGGAACTTGGAAAATAGATTCTATTCTTATGCATGAGTAATCCATATTCCTTTATCTCATACTCCTTTATTTTCTATTGTACATCTCCTTGTTGTAAGCTTTCCTTTACCTGTAGGTAATGTTGATCTATAACAAGATCATCTAAAATTTCTCTCTTCAAGTTTGACGGATGCATACTGACATCAATAGCATGCATGGGATGCACTCTTCTACTAAGTGTATCAACAACTTTATTCTCTTTTCCTTTGATATGCTTGATATCAAGGTCATATTCACTTACAAATTATAACCATCTTGTTTTCCTAGAATTCAAGGTTGGTTGTTCAAAGAGATAATTTAGGACAATGCAGCTATCCCTAATTCAAATCTCTTCCCCATGAGATAATACCTCCACATACTCAAGGCATGGACAATGGAAACAAGATCCAAGTCATGTGTGGCATAGTTCCTCTCATGTTCCTTAAGATTTCTATAATTGTAACCAATGACATGTCCATTTTGCATGAGGACTCCCCCAAGTATTTCCTTACATGCATCTGTACATACCACAAAACTTTCATTTGTGTCAGCAATCTTTAACACAGGTGCACTAGTAAGTAATTCCTTCAAAAAATTAAAATTCTCTTCACACTTAGGTGTCCATTCAAATTTAGTTCCATTCTTTTTCAAAGAAGTGATGGGATGAGCAATCTTAGAGAACCGTACTATGAACCTTCTGTAGTAACCAGCTATCCCATAAAAGATCTGAATTTTGACACATTTATGGGTGTTGGCTATCCTCTAATGGATTCAGTCTTCTATGGATATACTGTTATGCCCTACTATGAAATAATGTGTCCCAAGTAATGGATCTTCTTTTGATAAAAAGAACACTTACTCAGCTTGTCATAAAACTAATTTTCTCTCAGCACTTGCAATACCAGTATTAATTGGTGTTCATGCTCCTCTTCAGACTTAAAATACATAAGTATGTCATACAAGAACAATATGAAAAACTTATCCAAATAATTTCTGAATATGCCATTCATTAAGCACATAAAGATAGTCAGTGCATTGGTCATTCCAAATGGCACCACTACGAATTCATAATGCCAATACCTAGTTCTAAAGGTTGTCTTGTGAATGTCTTCTTCCTTGATCCTTACCTGATGGTATCCTAACCTCCGGTCAATCTTCAAAAATATCTTTTCTTCTCTTAGTTGATAAAAGAGGTCATCAATTCTAGGTAGAGGATACTTGGTATTTATAGTATACATGTTCAGTTGTCAAAAGTCAATACACAGCCTCAAGGTTCCATCCTTATTTTTGAAAAAAAGTACTGGTGCTCCCCAAGGTGAAACACTTAGACGTATGTACCCTTTCTTCAACAATTCCTCCAACTACATTTGTAATTATTTTAACTCTGGTGTGCTCATTCTGTAAGGTGTTTTTGACATCAGGGAAACTCCTGACACTAAATCAATTGAAAAATCTATCTCCCTTCTTAGTGTCAACCCTAGTATTTCTTGGAATACATCTTCAAATTCCTGTAGTATTGACAAATCTTCGAGGCTTGGACCCTTTGTATTTTCTAGCTCTTCCACATGAGATGCATACAATTAACATCCTTTCCTAAAACATCTCTTCAACTGTAATTATGAAATATCCCTTATAGATATGGGTCTTAGAACTCCTTTCACAATGCTCTATTTTCCATCTCCATCAAGACATGTAAATGTCTTTCCATGAAAATCTAGGACAATATGATGCTTCTCCAGCCAACCCATTCCAATTAGAATATCATAAGACCCCAATGATATGATATTTATATCAACATTTGTATTCACACCATTAAGACTTATGGAACATCCTCTGACCATATCATGGATTCTCCTTTTGGTTCCAGTGGCTAGCTGAACCAAAATTGATTTTACAAGCTTACTTTTCTCCAAATGTAATCTATCCACTATTTTAGGATCAATGTAACAATGACTTTCTCCTAAATCAATTAAAATAGCAACATGATGATTTATGATATTACCTTCCACCTCGATCATATTGGACTGGTACTCTGCTTGTCGATCATCTAAAGATGGATAGATTCTTCCCATATATTCGACTGTTCCAGCCTCTTGGATGTTGTGCACAGTATTCACTCTGTCTTTTCTGTGTGGGAAATACTTGCACAGGTGATCTTCCTTGCATCCCCAACATTGGATAGGTGGTCTTCCCCTTTTTCCCAAGGAGTCTTCTTTCTTGGATTCACCCTTAGCATACTTATCTTGATGATTTCTATTAGGCTCATTCCTAATGAAGGGAGGTTTGAATCCTTTCCTCTTATAATCGAACTTCTCCTTCTTCTTATCCTTCCAAGATTTCTGCATGGATTCTCTTTCCTGGCCTTTCACATATAGGTTTTTAGCCTTCCTAATGGCCTTAGTCAAGGTCTTGGGCTCATCATACCTAATAATTTCTTTATAAAAGGATGGCATTCCACTCAAAAACCTCTATATCTTTACCTTTTCATCATTTATAAACCCAACATATTTTAACAATCCCAAGAAATTCTTCTCATATTCTTCCATAGCCATGCTTCCCAGCCCGAGTTCAAAGAAATCCTGCATTTTCTTGTCATATAAATGCTCTGAGAAGTAGTCCTTCTGGAAGTTCTTCTTGAACTGCTTCCAAGTGATCCTATTCTCATTAATATGTTCATCTTTCTTTAGTTGATCCCACCATATTGAAACTTTCCAGTGTAAATGGTAGGTGGCAATCCTGGCTTCTAGGTTTGATGAATAGTTATGTAATTTAAAATACCTCTTGAATCCAATAAAACATGCTTTGACATCATCTTCCCTTTATTTTTCACCATCATAGTAGGGTGGCTTAAGCTTCCTCAGCTCTCCTTGTAAACTTCCCACTTCCTATCTCCTTATCTAGTGCCTAATAGGAGACACCTATGGACTTCTTATGGAATCTTCTGATGCATAAAAATTTCTTTCTAAGTAAGGAGGTGAGTGGTGTCTATGCATTTTGCTAGCACTTCCTAAATAACCATCTCTTCCATGATCCTCTCTTCTTTCATGGAACCTGCCTTCTTCCTCTAGCTTTGCACCTCTATTTTCAGGCTTCTTATCGTTTATGTTAATGTTTCCTACTCTCCTCTTGCCTTACGTCCATTAGACTTTGTCTCTGCATTACCAACTCTAGTATTCTGGCCTTCGGCCTCTCTCTCATGGTTGGAGGCTTTCTCACCTTCTCCCATCTCTCAAATCTTCATTCCTAGCTGATATGTTTAATCTCTTAATTCTACAAAATGTGCAAGTAACCATTTTGTTAGAATTATGCATATGATAAACAAAATTCTCCAAACCATGTTATAGGCCCTTTTTCTTCTCAATTCATGAAGAACATATATGTATAAATCTACACCATATAATACTTCCATGTTATCCCTTAGCCGATATAGAATTTAATTATGCACAGGAACTCCCTTCAAACCACTTCCCCAGGTGACCACGACTCGAAACTGCGACCAAATCCTTCCTAGGACTTTGCAACTTTAGAACCTTTATCCAGGACCCGATCAATGGTCCTCGTCCTCATTCATGGTCAATGATTGAGATCCACTTTGGGACTCCGCGCTTTGAGAGTTCGTCACTTTCAACCTCTGCTTTCCCCATAGTACTCTTTACCCGAATTTCTAGATCAGGCTCCACGCATCCACCTCAAATCAACGAATCTAGTCCAATTCGGGACTTCGAGCTTCAAAAGTATCAACTTTACCCGCTTTCTTCCTCCCAAAATTCTTTCACCCAAATTTCACAATCTATCGATGCCTTTCCTCCCATAGATCGATGGCTATGAATCGCTTCGGCTCTTTGAGCTTCAGGAGTTTCAAAATCCCCACCTTCACTTTCTCCTAGAGTGCTTTCACTTGTAGTTGATGATTCGTCGATGCGTGTCTCTCACAGATCAACAGTTGTGAATCACTTTGGCTCATAGGGCTTCGAGAGTTTCAAACTCTTTGCCTTCACTTTCTCCCGTAGTGTCAATCCTTCAAACCGTTGCGAGATCTACTGCCACATATCTTCTGGGATCAACGATTGATATGTACTTTGACCTTCGAGAGTTCTTGACCCAACACAAACGGTCACATATTTTTCCTCCGTAGTGCCCAGTCTCCAGATTGAACGATCTTTCACCATGTGGCGAAATACTAGAAGCAAACATGTGGCCCAATCAGGTGGGTGACACGTGTCATGTTCTAACTGACATTTCAATCCTCCACAAGTTCAAAACTGACCGACACATGGCACACATCCCATGTGTCCACGCCATTCCAAGTGACATTCACGAGCCACATCACTTTGACATTTCAGGCTTTGAAACATTTTACGCTTGCATTATGGGGTCCACATCACCTCTAGGTGATGTCATCATGCCCCACCACTTTGGCTCTTCATCTTCAAGACTTCAAGCTTCGGGAGTTTCCACACTAGCACACTTCCAATTCTCCCAAAATATGAATTCCCTAACTGGCCAATCTTCCGACATATGTCTCCCTTATCAAATGGTCTGTATTAACCTCGGACTTCAGGATTTTGAGAGATACTATTGAAAATTTTAATGGTTCTCAATTAATTCAGGACTTCGGGTAATTCTTCCCTATTTCTTCGCTCTGCAAAACCTTTCAGAGTACTAAGTCTCTGAAGTGAGAGATCTGGTGCCACGTGTCCTTGTTGATGGATGGTCTAGATGAACTCTGGGCTTCGGGCCTTCAGGACTTCTGGATTTTCTCATTTGTATTTCTTTTGAAGTGGTTATCTACCAGAGTGCAAGATCTCATGCCATGTTTCCAATACGATCAATGGTCTGGATCTACTTCGTCTCTTCAGAGCTTTGGGATTTGGGAGTCCTTTACTCACTCAACTTATTCTTGCTTCCTCCTAAAGTACAATATTTCCTCACACATGTCCCCTGCTTGAAGATCAACTACCACGAGTGATTGTAGAGACTCAACTTTCTCACTCTTTAATTTCCTTCTCGATCTCCGCAATGAGAAGATGCTCATTCGTAGTGGGATCAATATCCACCGTTGATCTATTGATCTAGCAAGATAAAAAATCATGAGCGATTGTGGGCTCACAACTTGAAAAAACTTGTTGATGGGTGTAAGGGACACATCGTCAACCAGAAGGTTAGATCCAGATCAGGTTTGTCTAATTAACCAAAGTTGTTTGGTATGATCTGACCCGACGGGTTTAATGGCTCTGTTAGCCAACTAGAGTCCTATAAACGTTCATTTAAAAACAAATGATATACTACTTACAAATGTTTATTTAAAAATGTGAATGTACAAATGATTATAAACAATCTATATACAGTTTACAAGATTTGCTTGAAATCTTGCGAAAATGAACGTTTGTAATAATGTTTAAAAAAAAAAGAAATAAATTAAGAACATAAATCTTTCTAATGTTTAAAGATATCAAACTTATAAATACTAAATGAATACGATTGAAATAATGACACAAAAACCATCAAATCTAATTAATGCATTCATCGTTTCATTAATAAATAATTTAATTAAATAACACACAAACTAACCTCTAGCTAATCAACAAAACTGAGTTTATCTCTCTGTGTTGTTTGAGCTCCTGCTTGTCCTACATTTAAGGGAAACCTATGACATAACAATACTAGTACTTCCAGAATAAATTCAAAGAAGTGTTTGATATTTGGAGTGAACTTATAGCAATATAAATATAATTAATCAAAAACCCTGTGATCTTAAGATAATCAACATTTGAGAACGAAAGAAAACTCAATTCTGAGCATTGATATTACCCATCATTTAACATCATAAATAAACTCAATAATAATTAAATGATCGATTGATCACACATACAAAATGAACCAACATATCATGGACAACATTCAAATAATCATCGATATGAAAAATCATGCAAAGACAAGGTTAAAGCTAAATCGACAGGATGATAATTCATAACATAGAAATAACAAGAGAATGCAATGGAATAATCATCACACAATTCACACAGGTCTAAGGACAACAATGAATTTATTTCCCATATCAATTCCCAAAAAATTACATGTCCATACTGTAGTCCCAGAAAAGTTGTATTTACTACTAAACAAAAACCACTATTTAAAACTATCTTGGATTAATAACCTATTATCATGCAAGATAGAGGGTAATCCCCAAAAATTAGATTTCTTTACAAAAATAGGATAACAAAGAAACACTCCTGTAGGAGTTCGTTCATGAAAATTAATTACATAAATGAAATTGTTTTATCAAACAAAATGAGAAGTCACTAATCCATGCAGTGCATAATCCATGATTTCTTCTCTTTGGGAATAGCATCATAACTATTTTTCTCCTGAAAATGATAAAAAAAAAATGAATTTTAGATAACCATACAAACTAACATTTACAAATAGACTGGCTACAAAATCATGAGATTCTATAGCTAGTCTTAAATTAACAACAAAATCAAAATAAAATCTATCTATTTTATTTTTCCAACAGAAGTAAATCAAAGAGAATCAAAACAATTATTTATTGTTTTAGAGATTAGACAATGAAGCATATGATAAGTCCGAGTTAATAATAGTTTTGAAATTCGTTTCCTTCGTGATAATCACATTACCAGTGCATTTAAACCTTTTACTTGCTCTGTCAACTTTGGATTGAAAGCAATCCTTTAATCCTTCATCTTCCCTCTCAAGTGAGGAGTTTCGAGCTGCCATATGGTTTAACTGCGGTTGGAGATAAGGTTTATCCATGTATTATCGTTTCACCCAGTCAAGGAAATTTTCATAGTGTATAGGACCTATGGTAGGTAGAGGTTGTGTGTGTTTTGCAGAGGGAAATTTGGTCTGTTCTGCAACTCATTCCAGATCCTGGCATATACCAATGAAGCCTTCTTGATTTTTTAGGAATGGAGGTAGCTCATAAACGAAATCATATTGTATAGCTTTAAAACCGGTTTCATTTTTGAGGTACTGGTTATCTACATCTTCTCGGGCAATAAATTCATTGATCTCATCATCGGACAAGTGATCATCGACCTCGATCACTAAGATCGATCTCAGATGATCTTGCTGGTGATTTCACAAACTTCTAGATATAAGCATACCTGGTCTCTTGTTTGTGAAATTTATATCAAAATTACCCTATTCCTTATGCTTGTGATTTTTATTGACAATAGATTTGTTAAAGAAACCTTGAGTTGGCTCAACAGTAGGAGTAGGATAAATCCTATCCTTTAACACATATATAACCTCCTCTAACGATTTTCTGGGCAAAAAATCATATCATGGATTTTTTCCCAAAGGGTTCTTAATAGAAATAGAGTTTCATTCTACGGTCGCATGGTCTTCATGTGCATCAACCCCTTCATTTTTGGTATTAGGGTTACAGGTACTAGGGTTTTTATAAAAAAGGAGAGGCGATTCTACTGTGTTCTCAGGTAGAGTGAAGTTGTTTCTACATAGGAAATCTTCCCAAGTATCTCTAGTCTTAGCTAGATGTGACAACAATAGAATTCAAATAATCCCATGGTGGAAAAGGCTAGATAGTGGGTTTAAACTTTGTTTCTGATAACACTTAGACATTTTATCTAGGCTCATAAACGGATAGAAAGGAACATTTAACTTGAACCCTAGAAAAATCATTAACATGCAGATGTGATACAAGAAACCTAAGCCATACCTACCCTCACAAGTTATGAATTGTTTAAGAATTAGAATCATGTCGTGCCATCGGGGTTTTATGAGAGTAATCGGTGTACCTTTATGGAAGAATTTCGATTTCTTAGAGACCATGCGAAGACTCCAAGGAATGCCTTCTAGTTTGGCATTTTTGAACCATCTTTATCCCTCCTGTGACATTCTTGTAGCTCATGCTATATAATCCTCAGTTACTTTGAGTTGCAGATCCCCAATTTTATCTTTAGAGCCATCAAACGATTGAGAGAATGCTTGTGCAATTTCTAGGTTATAACCCTCAAAATTTCGGATGAAAATGTCCTAGTCATGTGCCTGTATATCGCTTATGGAATCGTCATGAGCGAGGAGGGATTGTGAGCCATTAGGTTCAATTATTACCACGGGAGCCATGGGTATTATAACAGAGACATAGTAAATGAACGAGAGGTGGGTTTCTCTTTCCAATACACAAACAATAGGAAGAGGTCTGTAAAATCAGAATAGGCCCGATACCTATGGACTTGGGAAGTTATCATACTTGGAAATTAGAGTTTTGGGTGGGTAAGAACCAGAGGACGTGAAGTCTTGTAAATCACTCTACGCAATGAACACTAAAACCAAACCATTACCACTTACCTACTTGAATAATGAATGTGAGTGTGAATTATGCAGGACAAATGATGTGAAATTGTAAGTACATCAGTCCCATACCAAAGTGATAGGATTGTGATATGGCTGGTAAGAGCAATATTCATATTTTGAATTTAACCTAAGGTTCTGCGCCATCAAGTATATCAAATGTAAAAATCATATAATCAACCATAGATGAGACTCAATTACATATGCCAAAGTGAGTAAATCAATGGCAATGGATCAATCAATTAGCTTACAAACTTTAATATTTATAAACATATAGATGCCCTTTAGGTGTAATCCCTTTAGAAAAAGAAACAAAGAAATTACAAACTGTAAAATGATTACCCATGCCAACACTTTTGTTTTAATTTCATGGTTTCAGTCATGAAATTAAACAAAACAAATGATAGATTAAAAAAATGAAAAACTCTTATACTCAGCTAGGCCAATGAATCTCCTCAAAACCAAAAGACATAAACATTTATATGTATAAGGAGGAGGCAGCTACAGAAAAATTTCATCCCTTGGTGATGATTATTTATTATGATAAAATTTGATAGAATTGTTGGCTGACAACAATGGTGACACGCTGGGCGAAGCAATTATCTCAGCATCACCAAAAAATCATATCAGGGGCACATATGACTTGGAAATAAATTTGAGACACAGTTAATGACAGATCAATAATTTCAACAATAACTCAAAAAAAATAACACAGTCATAGTATTGGATGCATTCCTATCCAAAAAATGTAATCTGGTATCTGGTTTAGATCACAGGGGTAACGATGTTCATACAGATGGTTTCGATACCGTTGACAGGGCCATTGCTGCCAGCAGGCGTCCATAGCCTCGACAGGGATGTCGTTGAACCCACTCTAGTACCTCTATCCTTTCAAAGATTCATCCATTCATGATAGAAGCATTCTGATACTTGATCAATTTAAAACATACCTGAGGATCTTTGAAACCCGACATCGCTTTGCTGCCAGTAGGCCTGTTGAGTACCCCGACAAAGTTGTGTTGGTATCATGTGTGCATTTACCTACTTCCAATAGACCTATTCAGTTTCCCTATGGGTTTACACACAATTACCACACGTTACATTACTTCCAACTCTCTAAAATTTGTTTATAAATTTCCATAAACTTCATGATATTAAGAGAGCAAGGTGATACTAAAGATCTCACAGTATGGTAATGAAAGGATTGATCATTTAAGAATTATTTTTTTGTTCTGATGACTTCCATCATGATTTGGACAATTAGATTTTTGTTAAGAAATCATCTTTGGGATGGGGAAGCACATTGATTTGTTCTCATTAAAACGGGGACAACGTTAGAAGGTTTTTAAGGATAATCATGTCTTCCTATGATTTTGATGAGAAACCAGAAACAATAATTGGACAGAAACTTACTTTCACTAATTTGAGTTTAGCACTTACTATTTGGGTGCTTGAACTATTATTAACTAATGCTAATGAATACAAATTATGATTCCCTTCAACAAATGAAAGGTGATTCAGACATAACCACTTAGAAAACAAATCAAAATCAAGAAAAATGAAAACAACCAAAAATAAAAACAGAAAAGAAAATTTAAAAATATTTGCAAGAGGATAGATCTAAAATCATCAAGGGAAATATCTCTTGAGATCCTACCCATTCACTGGGAAAGTGTCTGGCTGTCCCTCCAATTTATGCAAACGAAAAGAACTAGGACCCAATTTTTCAGAAATTACAAATGGTCCGAGCCACAGGTTTTGGAACTTGGTATGTTCTCCCTTACCCTCATGTGCTTTGTCCCACTTGAGAACCAAATCCCCAACATCAAAATTCCTTTCAGAGGATGAAATTGTATCAAACCAGCTCTTCACAATTTTTTTGGTGTTGGTCAAGTTTTTGTTTTGCTTGTGTTCTCACCTCTTCTAATTTTAATAAAGAATTTATCCGGTTTTCTAGAGGAGGATGGTCCTCTTCTTGAATTTTCTGCCATAATTGCAGAGAATGAAGCAAGACATGTCGGGGGAGGATGGATTATCTTCCGTAAATGAGGAAGAAAGGAGAGTTAACAATGGAGGCCTTTGGAGTTACCCTATCAGCCCAAAGTGCTTTGTACAATGCATTGTGCCAATTCTTGTGGGTTTTTGAAACTGTCCTTTTTATAATCTTGATTAAATTCTTATTTGTCGACTCGGCTAGACCATTTCCTTGAGGGTAATAGATGGCATAATAATTTATTTTAATCCCTTTTTACAGAGAAAAAAAAATCATATCTAGGGAAGACAAATAAGAAGCATTGTCAAAAGCCAGACATTCAGGAATTTCGAATTGAGTGATAATATGGGAGTTCATAAATGACACTGCCTGATTTATTTTAAAAACTTTTAAAGGTAAAGCTTCAGACCATCTCGTAAAATAGTCTATTTCTGTGAGGATGTACTTGTGTTGTTGTGAGGAAGGGGGATTGATTGGTCCTATAATGTCTAGACCCCATTGCTGAAAAGGTGCATCTACTGTAACAGGCTGTAGAGGAAAATATGCATTTTTCACCCGTCCTGCAGCCTTTTGACAAATTGTACATTTGTGGGACAGCTTATGGGCATATTTAAACAAGGTAGGCCAATAGTATCCATCCCTTATAACTTTGTGGGAAGTGTTATCTCCACCAAAATGACCACCGGCATCATCGGAATGAAGTTCAGCCAACACTTTTTCGAACTCCTCTTTTTCTAAACAACTCAGAAAAACACTGTCAAAGTTCTTTTGAAATAATATATCATTGAATAATTGGAAAGATGAATATTTAATCCTAAGTGCTCTTCTATTTTTGGGATCATGATTACGAGTAGAAGATCCATGTAGTAAATAAAATATGAAATTCTCATACCAAGAATTGGAAACTGTTTGCGCATAGTTGATCTATTTCTCATCATGCTGATTTATAGTTGATGCATTTGTTTGACTTTCTGATTTATCAACTGAATCAACCACTAATTTACACAAGCCTTGACCTCTAAAAATTTGGGCAAGGGTTATTTCAAGATCCTATTCCTGAAGTGATGTCATCCAATTTGCCCTTTTCTCACCCAACTCTTTTTGTACTAATAGATTTCTTACAACGGGGTAAGGAACAACAACTTTGGTTTTGGATTTCAATAGGTAAGACCTGAAGTGTTTCACTTCTTTAAAAATATCATATTCATGCTTATGTATTGCTGGATAATTAAGTTCTTCTCCTTTAACATTAGAGCTCATGAAGGCAATGGGTATCTCATTGCTTTCAACATTTTTCTATGTAAGCACAACACCATAGTATCTGTCAGATGAAAAAGTGTATAGAGTGAAATCATGAGAAAAATCGGGGCTCATCAGGGTAGGTGATTCTATTATGGATTTTCTAATTGAATCAAAAGCTTGAATTTATTTTGGTCCCCATCTGTACAAAACATCCTTTTTAATTAGATTTTGTAGAGGTCTAACCATTTCAGAAAAACTCAGGACAAATCGTCTGACAAAATTATTTTTACCCAAAAAGGATTGCATGGCCTTTTTGGAATAAGGAGGGGGAATTTTGGAAATGGCTTGGGATCTTTCAGGATCAATTGCCATTCCATATTTAAACACTATAAACCCAAGCAGTTTTCCTTGTTCTACCGCAAAGACTGATTTTTTAGGATTGAGTGATATGTCGAACTTGCAACATTGTTCTAACACAACTCTAAGATGAGACATGTGATCTTTCTTGTTTTTTTAAAATATAGTGACATCATCAAGATATACCACAACTGACTGGTTGATGAGGCCATGGAAAGAAATATCCATTGCTCTCTGAAAAGTGGCACCAACATTTATCAGTCCAAAAGGCATTTTCTTGCAGGCGTAAGTGCCCCACAGGGTATCAAAGGTGTTTTTAAGATGGTCTAAAGGAGACATCAGGACCTAGTTATATCTTGAAAAATCGTCTAATAAAGATAGTATTTTGAAACCAGACACCTATTGCAGAATTTGTTCCAATGGAGGAACATGGTAGTTGTCTTTATCAGATGCTCGGTTTAAATTTCGAAAATCGACACAAAGTTGAATTTCTCCACTATTCTTCCTTACTGAGACTAATTTAGATACCCATTGAGTATGGCTAACTGGGAAAATTATCTTTGCAGTAAGTAATTTATTCAGTTCCTTTTTCATGGTAGGTTCCAATTTAGGATACATTTTCCTCATTTTTTGTTGGAAAGGCTGAGTCTAGGGTTTCATAGGGATTACATGTTGTCTAATGTTTGGGTCGAAAGTTTTTAGATCATCATATGCCCAAGCAAATAAATCTTTAAATTCTTTGAATAATTTTATAAAATCAAACCTTTCTTGTTCAGAACACCCCTTTCCCAGATTAATATTTTGAGGATTATCTCTTGTTCCTAAATTTACAGTTTCATACAACAAAGAGGAACTATTTGTTTTGCAATTGAATACCCCTCTAAACCTTTCGTGTAAGTCATAAAAATTCTCTAATCCGACAATAGATTTGGGGATAGATTTCACTAGCTCGGATGATGATTATGGAGATCGAGGATCAGATATTACCATGAAATCTCGGAGATTCTCGTCGTGGTTTCCTTCATCAATAACTGCATCATGGAAAGTGTCTTCCATATGCAAAAAAATGATGATCTGTTGATCATCATCAAATACTCTCTATTTTGTGATGTTGTCCAGAATCGATGGCCTAAATAACAATTTGACCGAGTACATGTTAGGAGAAAAACCTTCAACAAGAAACAATTTATAAGCAACATTGGCTAATAAATCAGCTTCTGAATTACTCATCCTAGGAATGGAATTCATATTAAATGCTATAAATTTTTTCATTAAACCCCATACCTTGGTTTTCTAATTCTTTAGATATGGTGACAAACAATGTATTGCATTTCTTACCTATTTGACTACTATTTCTGAATCACCAAATACTACCAAATTTTGCACGTCCATATCCAGTGCCTTCCTAAGTCCCTACAAAAGTGCTTTGTACTCTGTTGTGTTTTTAGTACATTCAAACTCTAATAGACAATAAATAAATGTTTTATTACCTATAGGATCGATGAGTACACAAACAACACCTTCCCCTTCCCAAGATTTGGATGCATCAAAATACAAGGACCGGATTTGTGCATCATTAGCGAAATTCAGGGTACTTGGCAAAGCTAGTTCTTGAGTATAGGCTATTACTTTAGGTTGTTGTTCTAGATTAGTGATAAAGGAAATTTCAGTCATGAAGTTACCGAAAAAGGTATTCATTCCCCGTGTTTCAATCAATTTTGCAGCAGTAACAAAAGGCTCATTTGGGTCATTCAGATCTGTCATAGTATACTTAAGGTAACGTTATCTGTTTATTTTGATCTTGTTGGGTTGTCCATTTTCTGGCAGCCACATATGAGACCAATCTATAGAAAAATAACCATGTAGCTGTTTTGACCAATCTCTACTAAAAAACAAACCATAAACTTCAGGAATGTCAACAACAATAATATAGATTACTTGATGAACTTTGGGATTGGACAATAATCTAATCAACACATTTTTTAGTTCACCAATGACTTTGACATTAGTTCAATCTAACTGAATGATTTTTAAATCAGAAGGTTTTACTTCTGCATTAATTTTATTGCATACAGACAAAGGCATCACATTTGATGATGCACCAAAATCAACCATACAGTTATGTACATTCCTATTAAAGATTTCGAAAGTTAATAAAAAGGGAGGCACATTTTTCCATGCAGTAACGATAGAAATCTGTTGATTTTTTATGGTTGTTCCTGAAACAGTTTTATCTAAATTTCCTATAGTTTTTTCTGATGAGTCCCTTTTATCTTGATTTCCAGGTGACTTTTTACTTATGACATTTTTAGTTGTGTTTAAGTCAATTTCTGTTGATTTTTTGCTGCTAACATCATTCTTTTTACTATTTTCAACAATGCTTTGGAGCATTTTATGCAAAATAAGTGGAAATTTCAACAATTAAAAAACATAAATATCTTCCCTTAATTTTTTCAGATCTTCGATTAAATCATACTCTAAAATTGGGGCAGCTATATTTTTTCTTGTTTCAGTTTGCTTCGGCTATTTGGAAACCACAGTTTTACTTGTTTAGGGTGAGGGCTTGTTTTTCGTTTTACTTCTAGTGTTGTAGGGGTGGACAATTTCAAAATTTGCTCGAAAACTATTGTCCGACAGTGTTAAGCCCTAAATAGTGGCTCATTACCCCTTAATTGGGGAATATTACATTAGTAATTTTATTTTATTTATGTCATCTTTATTCCATTAGTTGTAATTATACCTCCTAGTCTCCTATATATACCANNCTCCTATATATACCAAGGAGACATTTTCATTTTGAATCATCTTGGAATTGTACATTTATGTGGGCATAAGGAGGTTTCCCCCTCGAAGAGGATTATTATCTAAATTTCTCTCTTTTTCAAGGCATTGATTACTTATTTTGAGGTTTTTCTATGCTATATTGATATTTGGTTCTTAACATATGGTATCAGAGCTCAAGGTCTTGGGGTTTCATTGCTACATCCGAGACACCATGGAATTTTCGCTATAACATTTTTTCTACAATGTTTCAGAAGGAATGTCTTGGAGGATATTGAGTAGATGGATCAAGGTACATTGGGTTAAAATTTCAGCTCCTGAGGCCTTATACTTTCGGAGATACAACCTGTGTAAGATAGGGTTCTAGAATCATCCTGAACTGAGACATTGCAACATTTTTTCTATAAAAAAGTTTTTGTAATGTGTCAGACCCTAAAATCCAGAGGATATTCATATAAATTAGTAAGGTACCTATGGTAAACATTTCATCTTCTGGGTCATCTTACATTTGTAGATAAACCTTGTGGAAGATAGGGTGTCTGACTAGTCTCAAGAAGGTGTTCCAGGTAAAAATATCATAACTTCTTCATAGAATATCCAAATTGAGTGAGACTGGTTGCATTGGATAGTGGATAGTCTGTAGTATTTTGGGTATGAGTTTAAGAATTGTATATCAATTATTTTGTGTGGGGCATGCTATACAAGTGAGATCTCCTAGAAAGGCCAAAAATCATCAAGTTGTGGGGAAGTTACCGTAAATTCCACTTGGAAAATCCAATTTTGATGAGACCCATGGCATTGCATAGAAGAAATATTAGAGAACTACAAAAAATAAAGTTTCATACCCATAAGAGCCGAAACTTTGGAGATACAACAGAAGAAAT
>CBVK0100657728.1:0-13389 GCA_900067695.1 Picea abies
GGCTTGATGACGTCACCAAAAGTGACATGGACCTGTTCGGGAGTTTGACGTTCGAAATTTCTGAGGGATGTTACAGAGAAAAATTCTAAAGCACAAAGATCTAAAGTAGTGGAGCCTTGAATCTCCTAAGGTGTATTGCACAATGAGTTCACTAGTTCGACAGTCTGGGGGTTTTCTGATGTGCAGAAGGAGAAAAATTTCAAAGCACGATGTTCTGAAGTCATGAAGCATGAAAGTGACATAGAATATTGACATCACCTAGAGTGACATGGGCATGCTCAACGCTTGCCACGTGTCACCGATTTTTGTTCTTTTCAAAGACTGTTCATGCTAGTTAGAAGTTGACACATGTCACACCTTAGATTGGGCCACGTGTCCACTTCTTCTGTTCTACCACATGGCACCCCTCTAGTGTGTGGTTGCTGACTAGACTCTGGTGGTTCGCCAGTTCAGTATTTAGGAGAAAAGTTAGGTTATAATGGGAAATTCATCGAAGCCCGAAGTCCCAAAAAAATCAGTTGAACATAGATCTAAACATTTAAGGAGGACCGTCGATCCATGAGTCCTTAGGTTTTTGAAAATTTGGCATTCGAGAGATTTGGGGTGTGCAGGTGTAGAGTCCGTCGAAGCTCAAAGTTTCGAAGTCACATAATGTTGAAGTGACATGACATGTCGACATCAAATGGGTGTTGTGGACCACTGTAGGCATCCCACATGTCAATTTATTTCATGCCTTTGGTATGTCTATTGTACTGATGAGAATGAGACATGTGCCAACCTTTAACTAGACCATGTGTCACATGTTAGTTTGGCCACATGTCCACTCCCTTATTTCAACACGTAGCACCCCTCTGGTGTGTGAGTATTGATAAGACTCCAAAATTTCAGAGATTCGACATTCGAAGGAAATGTATTGTGAAGAAGGAATATTTTTTGAAGCTCCAAAGCTCCGATGTATCGAAGCTCCGAAGCTCCGAAGAAGCAGTCATTCAGAAGTTCACCACTTCGACATTCATATGAAATGAGATGAGGTGAAAGGAAAACCTCCGAAGCCTGGAGTTTCAGAGCCCTAAAGTCTTGAAGCATAGGATAAGCGCCTTGCATCCAACACTCGGTCACAACCCATGGTCACATGTGTTTGGGGGATGAAGAAAAAAGGCTAATGCCCGAAAAAAAATTAAGAACAGAAAAGGGATTAAAGAAGGAACCCGTGAGGTTCTTGATTGTACATACCTGCACCTAGCGAATTAAAGAAGGCCTGTGAACCTAAAAATAAGTATCCATCAAGTGTCTAAAATCTAATTGGGCTCTGAAGAAGGATAATGGTTGTATAGGGATTGCAACAAAAAAAGACAAAATTTTCAACTATCCATAGCTTTTTTCTCATGATTCAGAATTAATCAAGAAAGAAGTCATTGGAAAAGTATTGGAAACAGGATTCTAGGTATTCAACCATAATTGAGGATTGAGCAACTTAGATCACAGGAAGTCAGAAAGAATATTCTTGGAGACCATAAAAGGAAAAATTGTGCATATGTTACCAAAATGGAATATTATGGTTCTAGCTAGAATAATTTGTTGTATGCCCATTTTTGGATATAATGGTTACATTTTAAAACATAAAAAGTACTAGAGATCTCTACATATCAAAGAAATAAGGATAGAGACAGTTCTTTATTTTTACATTTGGGATTTTTAAGAAGTTATTGGATCAGATGTTGGGTTCAATAAGCAACATGGATAATCCTAATGAAATTCTTGTTTGGGGAGGACAATCTAAATTCATATGGAAAATTATTGCTTGAGGAATCTACCAGATGAAGACGTCTATACTCAGTGAGTAAGATGGAAGACTTATATGAAACTCTAATTTGGGAAAATATTTAAGGATGACAAATATGCATATCATTTCGGGATGTAGGGTAAAAGAGTCTTAACCTAATATCAAGAAGGGACAGAGGTACTCGAGGAAAGGGTGCTATGCCAAGAATCTCTCACAAGATGATAAAAGGGTCAAGACTAAAGAATGATAATGTAACAAGGTACATTGTGGAAAGATTTGTTCTATGAACATTGATATATCAAGATGCTAGTATTATGATAAAAGAAGACCTGGACCATTTTTGCGTAGAGGAGAGGAATTCCGGAAGCTCCGAAGTACCAATCACTAGAGACGATCCTAGTCGTCGATAGGTAAGGACACATGGCGCTAGATCATGAAATATGAAGACTTGTCACTCCTAAGGAACTTGGTTGAGAGTTGTTAAAGTGTGAAGACTCTCGAAGCTCCAAACAATGGAGTGAATCCTAACCATTGGCATAGGAGACAGGTGTGAGCAAATCAAGGGAGTCTGGAAGACTAGCTATCCATGAGAACAAAAGTGTGGAGTGAAAAATACTCCTGCAACTCTGAAGAGCGGAGTAGATCCTCACCGTTGATATAGAGGAGGACACGTGGAGGAAGGATAAGATCTCCAATGCTTTGGCACTCCGGGAGATCTGTGGAGAGGTGCCCTAAAAAATTTGAAGCCTAGAGCTACGGAGTAAGTCCCAACCGTTGATAAGAGGATACACGTGTCGCTAGATCCTGTATTCTAGAGCCTCAACACTTTGGAGGAAATTGAAACATAGTAGTTAAGAGTCGAAAACTCTTGAAGGCCTAGAGGCCAGAGTTAATCTCGATCATTGGTCAAGAGAGCCATGTGGAGGGAAGATTTCATTCTCTGGTAGTTCGGTGCTCGAGAGGGTTGAGAGTGTGGACAAGAATGAACTCCTAAAAGGATCGAAGGAGTAAACCCTTGGATAATTTGGAGGGACTCTGTTATAGGTAGAAAGGAAAGATAATAATCGATAGTTTATCAACGATCAATAATACGTTGTGGAAAGGAAGAGGAATAACCATAACTGCTCCTGTTAGGGAAGTGTAACTGTGAGTGTCAAATTGCAGCAGAAAGCAATGAAGGAAATTTAAAATCTTAGTTCCCCATATTTTTGAATTGGGGTGCAATAAGAGGTTAGATCTTACTAGTGTAAGGATCTAAGAAATGAACGTTGACAGTTCATCATACAGTTGGAGCAACATAAGCATCTGGACATGGAGAAAAGACATATCAGTAATGGGTGAGATCATGACCATCAGATCCATGCAGAATGGATCAATGGATGAGAACGATTGCGAAAGTTCAAAGGAAAATTAACGAGGGAGATATTTGACATCCTGCAATCAAACGGGATGGTAGATCTCCATAGAGAGAAATATCAACAGTGGACATTGATTTCCGCTCCATCGCACATATTTCTATTACGAAATTCAGGGTTGTTTTGAAACCGTTAGCATGTTCGAGGTCCACAATCGAATAGGATCGTTGATCTTAAAGTGATCGGCAGATCAATGGTTTTTCCAGTTTTGAGATTGGAACACACATAATATTGTGGTCGTAATGCCTCGTGAAGAGCGCTTTCAACACTAAGCCTTGGTTATGGGTTTGAACATGAGGAGCTTATATGAAGCTCCTGAAGGCTAAACAAAACTCTAATATATTATGAGAGAAGAGAAGTTATTTGAAGAAAACTAGAAAGGATAAGAACGATCCTAGGACACCCCTTTGTGGGTTTAGAGAAACCTAAGGCGAAATTAGTGTTGCATAACTGTGGGTAAATCATAGGAGGTGCATAAATGTTGAAGATCCAAAGTGTACAAGACAACATGATTGGAATTATAATTCGTCCAAGTATGAATTGGGATAGAATTGAAAATCCACATTGAAAATCCATCATTGAAAATACCAACATTGAAAATCCATCCATTTTTGTATGGTTTTGTCTTAAATGAGACTTTAGTGTAATTGAAAATAATTTACAGAGCTTCAAAAATTTAGATATCCACAACTTTATTACTCTTTTATTATTAAAAAACCATATTTTCATTTTATATAATATAAAAATCCATATATTAAGTGACAAAAAGAATTGTTTTTTAGTTTTATATATATAGAAAATGATACACTTGAGACTTGTTTTTCAGTGGTATATATATATAGAAAATGATACACATGGAATGAAGAATTCGACAAGTTTTGTAACAGTGTTTGACACATTCATATCTCGAAATTATATTGACATGAATTCTAACACAAAACACACAATGTCGTTTCAAATTCATATTTAATCGTTCTGACGGTATTTAATGTAGAATTGTTCCTAGATTCCATCTAATTTTGGATCTGTTAATCCTAGGCTGAATCTGATACTCTTGGTGTTCTTAGTCTTGGATTGCATATGTTACTCTTGGATCTGTTAGTCCTGGACTGAATGTAGAATTATGCTCACAATATCATAAAGTATTAGGTATAGTTGTCGAAAAATGGCTTGGGCACATGTTCGTATTCAACATGGCTTCTCTTACTTTCTCATGTGTGGTAATTGATTATGTGTTCTAGGTAATTAAACCTTAAATCGATTGAAATTGCAAGAAACCTGTATTTTTACAGCTCATATTTATACCCATAATTATCATGGTATAAGCAGTGAAAGAACGAACGTTCTGAGGGCTACAGACAACTTATTTAAGAAGAAAATCCATAAATTCGAGGAGATCTTGGCTAATCGATCAGCTAAGTTTGAAGTCAATCCTAATATCATTGTCTAGAAATATAAGTGTGGATATCCATTTTGGAATGGTAATTAATTTTTAATAAAAAAATCTAATATTAAAAATAAATGGTCCAACACTCAGTTCAAAATGACCATAACACATAAAAAAACCTTTCACATAGATATAGAGTTTTATTTTGTGATATAAAAATTAGTGAATAATTACATACCAAAGACCTTGCTATGATCTTCATATCTTCTTTAAAATTGTATCCTATTTATAAGCTTAGAAGCCTACACTTGACAACACAAATTCATAAAATTGAAACATCCACATAAAATTTTTAAAATTCAAAACTGTACACTGAGAAAGGTCCTCCCATGTTTTAACTTACATATTTTACACAACCACTGTCATTATCTTCAAGAGGTGACTCCTTTTGGCCATGCCGTGTCCAATGCACCCGAATCCATTTATAGCCACTTTCAAATTCGCTAGTGTTTCATTTCAATTACTTAATTAAAGGTTTTTACACATTGATTTGCTCAGAGCAGGTGATATTTGGTGAGTGGATAGGAATCAAGAACGATTGGCTCACCTTAACATCAAAGAGGTTAATATTGATATGTGATGCAGCCAGAAGTCGACTTCAGCTCCGCAAACTCTTTCAACCCTCTTCAAAGAAGTTGACTTCAGCCCCGCAAACATTTCAACCCTCTGTAAATAAGATTGCCCACAATTTGGTGGCATATCAAAGGAAATTTTGATGGGAAACGATCCGAGCTCTCCATTTCTTAGCTCTCCGAAAATGGCAGACAACATTGGAAAATTCAACCCTCCGTTGCTAGGATTAAACTCTACCACACCGAATTTGATCTCTCAAGCAACAAGTAGTCACAAAATCTTAAGCAGCCAAAAACGGACGCCGAAAATGAATTCTCAATCAAAAAGCAGTCACAAAAGCTAAAGCTTTGGCCGTTACAAAAGCACAAAAGCTCAGATAGTCACAAAAACACAAAACCTAATCAACAGAGTCTTAGGTAGTCACAAAAGCTAAAGGTTCTAAGGCCATTACAAATGCACAAAAGCACAAAATATAATCAACAGACCGTCTCGAAATCCCGGTTTCTGGTAAGAACACTCAAAAGCATAAAATCCACAACGAAGCCATGTGTTTTGAGGCATCCACGAGTACATCACACGCACATGTTTTGGGTGATGAAGGTTTTTAGGAAATGAGACTTCATCGTCCTTCACTAATGGCGATAAGTAAGGATGTGAGCGATAAGATGTTCATGATCCCTCGTGACTAATTTTGATTGAAAATTTTATATATATAAATCAGTGATATAGGTGATGAAATTATTTTAAATGAATTTTTATTTGATGTATGAATTATATTTCAAATATTAGAAAAGTAATAAGGAGACACATTCAATAACTGTAGTATATAGTTTAGTTTCTTATCCAATCTCTCCCATAAGTAAATATAATATATAGTTGGTTGTTCTACCTAATTTTCTTGAAATATAGATTTTCATTTTTTCAATTTATAAAGAAATATTTTAAAACTATTTTAGAGTATTCTTTTATTTTATTTTTATAGATTTTGTAAGTGGTATTTTCATCTTTTAGAATGGTGCATATTCTCAACATTGTTTAAATAAAATGGGTTTTAAATGAAAGACCTTAATCATTAGAATCACTCTAGGCACTATCTCCAACAATAGACATCCACCAATTTAACCAATCATATACGGACTCTTAACAACCTCAATAGATGTATCGAAAACAACATAATAATTTTTTCGTTAGCAACTACAACAACGAACATGTTGATAACAATAATTCAACACCCTTTTCATTTCATGCACTCAAAAAATCTCCATTGATTCCATATCCATGCATACACCCACCGATGCTACACAGGAAATAGATCAATCCTTTGACGATAAAGCCATTAACACCAATAACACACCCATCACAAAAGAATTTTCCCACATCTTTGGCTTCAACATCGATGCCAATTTTGTTGGTGTGCATGACATCTCGTTCCAATAAGGTTAATCTACTCTACCTACCTAACACACACTAGCTCTTGTGCCTTGGTTCCTTTTTGCAGAAAATTTGTTAGTATCCACAACCTTGTGCCTTCAATAGCAGTAACCAACACTGCCTTCTCACAAACACCAAACATTAACCCACCCTACACTAGTTCCACCTTGAGAACTTTTCCACATAACTTCTTCAACAAACCACTACAAGCACCACCCATGCAACTAGCCCCTCGACCTTACTTCCCCAAGTTGCAATTGTTTCTTGACTATGTCCAAGCCCCTTTGGATATAATCTTTACTTTTCTATCGATGAGGTTGATCACCTAGAGTTATTCCATTTTGATCCAAGTTTGGGAAATATTAATGTGCAAGAGATTAACTTGGCACTAATGTCTTCACATCATTTGTTGAACTAACTCTGAGAACACTAGTTTATGGAAATGTTTCCTTATTGCACAATGAAATGCCGATGAGCTCAATAGGAAGCATTACAATTACATTTCTTGTTTAGTTCAACTAAGTAATAGATAATTGATTTATGAGCACAACAATAGACCACCATTGTCATTGCTAGAGAGGTGAGAGACTAACTTAAAATGATTTATGTTCATAATACAAATTTACATGAGTGCTATTATGTAGCTTCATAACCATACTTCTCCTTCATTGTTGACTTGGATGCATTTACCATGGTATAGTAAGGAGCTTCTATCCTATAGAAAAATTGAGTGTTCCTTAGCTACGTTTCCTTCACAAATGATGAAATGGGTGTTGCATGCAGTGAAGTTAGGACATGTCAAAATGGCATGCTACCAATGCATCCTTACCATCACCACCAGTGAGTTCAACTCTGTCATTGATGCCTTTGACAAAATGTAAGTTGAAAAAGACACACAAATTTTCCATATTACAAAATACAATTTAAAGATTTAGTTGTCCACTTTATCATTCAAATGATAACCTTAGGACAATTTCTTTTATCCTCTAGAATTAGTGATACACTCTTAATACGACTTCACAACTTTCAAGCATTTTTGGATTTATACCAAATCCTGGTTGTGAACTATGATACTTGGAGCAAAAAACCTGGAGGACAACCTAACATCTATAAGAAATACATCCCCCTCATATCCATTGTTAGTGTTATAGGATCCCTAACCTATGCATTAGAAATATTGTTAGCTCATAAGCTCCAACCTTTTATAGATCAACTCTCTTCCCAAGGAAAATTTTAGGGGTGAAACTAGGGGGCTCCAAATTTTGATCAGGTGATTTTTTTGTGTTGAAATGTTTTTTTATCATTTTCCTCATTTTTTTAAAATGATGTATAGATGGTTAGCCCATGCTTATTTATGAGGGATAGGGAAAAAAAATTCCCTTGAAATTGGGAACTGCAACTTTCTATTCACCCTATTTCCATAAAATGGGGTTTTCTAGTATTGATTTGTCCCTCCCCATTTCATATAAATTGGACTTCATTCTTTCATTCACCCCTAATTTTGTGGTATGGGCATTGAGTATCTGAATGCAAACTTAGCACCATTGAACATGGCATTATTTCTTGGCAAAGAAGAGCACCATTGAGGATGATTTACTAGCATCATTTGGTGGGTACTCAAATGATAGAAGAACATTGTTGAGTCGAGGTTTAGGGTTTAGTGGAGTTCACCATTTATCTAAGGTACAGGGTTAATCGAATTAAAAGGAAATTCAAAGAAAGAGAACCATTATGAAAGTCAAGAACCATTGAGCATGATTTCTTGGCTGCCATGTTCTCCATAGGTATTGTGTCCACTCTAGAGAGATTATTATTACTTATACATAAGATCCCAAAATAAATTTGGAATACGTAGGTAACTACAAAAGCTTTGTTTATAATTAAACCTTTTGTTTCTTATGAACTGTGTATTCTTGGAAATATCATTTACAAATCCCACGATGTATTTACCAAATGGCATGTTCATTTTTCTTTACCAATTCCACGATGGGAACAATCAAAGTGGGCATGATGCTAATCATTAATCATTGATCATTTAAGGCTAAGGTAAGATATATTTTGACTTTTATTTTCCATTTGAAAACACAAATAGGGTAGTGTTTTTTAGCAGTCGAATCAATATGAGAGTGGAAATATTATTAAATTTAACATGGAGAGATTTCTTTGAAAATGAAGGAACCTAATTCTCTTTCAGTGTAGTTAATGAAATTCTATCCCCACAATATGACCTTAAATCTTGGAATTTGAGGATGTTTTGTAAACATGAGAATGACCATAATTCACAAGAATTTTGTTGTTTGTGTACTACATAGGCTGTATTCAAACTCAAGACAATGCCATCAAAAGTAATTTGTAGTAACCATAGAGATACTATTAGTCAAAGGTAAATTGTAGTAACCATAAAAATACATTAGGACTAAGCTTAAGGGTGTAAAATATCATCATAACATATGGATATTGCCACATTATCACCTCCTTTGTAATTTGGTGTACTTCAAGTGACATTCATGCAATATATAGTCCCTTCCTCCAATCTCAACTCTCTGAAATGCATTATATTTCCAGGTTCATTGAACCCTCTTCCTTTGAGTCAATAGCATGATTTTATTGCAACTTTGTTACTGAATTTTCTGATCTACCAACATGGAAAAATTGAACTTTGTTGAATGTTTGGATAGTTGATCTACACCAAAGGGTCATGCTCTTAATATTTCATGCCTTTCTTAAGATTTTTTTTTTTGTCATGTTTATGAGGATTTCTTAAAGAACCTTTATAATTAATCCATAGATTCCCAAATGTTGACCAACTAAGTTGATACCTTTAATAACTTCCATATCTTCTACTCTTTTCTTTGTTCCCTACTATAGGAATAAAAATTAAGTAGGTTTGGTGAACCATGCATGGTCTCTCAGCAAATCCCCTGCACTTGCAAGTACTAGATTGCCTCTAGATTCCCCATCAACATTCAATTTCAGCCACCATTCCTCAAGGTGCTCCCATAATTACTTAATGGGATCATGCTTTGAAGACTGAAGGTTGAGTATGTTTAAAGTTGAGTTTTCACATTAATTCTAGTTCACCTTTGGAAAACATTGACAAGTCTCTATGATTTCCATTTGAGCTCTTAACCATATGTTATGTAGTGAGGAGTTTATATTTGAATAGTCTTAGATTTCTTACCTTCCACAATGAACACATGATAAATCCTAGACTTATAGTTTACCTCCCAAATATTTTTCAAGAGTAGAGGTTTCCACGATCTTTGACTAATATAGCTTGTTTTACCCCTCTATCTATAAGCACATGCATTTTATCAAGCAATAAAAAATTAAAATCTGCTTTAACTTTCTTTTTATATAATATTTAATTTTCATTATTTTAAACTAGTTAAATTATATTTTAAACATAATATATATATTTTTTAATAATATATCATTTTATATAATATAGTTAAATTATATTTTATAATAATTATAATTATATCTTATGTATTATTATAATAATTTTATATTTTAAACTTAATATGTTATTATAATTGTATTTTAGATTTGATATTCAATGTTCCTTGTCCGGAGGGTAACAATCATTTCTCCCAACCACCCAGGCTACATCCAATGGACAATAACAATTTATTATTATTATTAAATAAAATTTTGATCAAAATCAAATAATAACAAATCATAATAAATTAAAATCTTGTTTAACTTTTATTTTATATAATATTTAATTATATCACTTACTAATTAAATTATATTTTAAACATACTAATAATTTAATTTTTTAAATGATATATCATTTAGTATTTTGTAAATATATCTTATAATTATTATAATTATGTTAAAAAAATTTCATTTTATGGTATGATATTTTTTTGGGATGGAAATGGAGTGAGTCTCCATATAAAATTTTCTGAGACTTCTTGTTTATAATTCATAATACTCAATAACTAGAGCTAACCTATTAGGATATCTTCAAATCCAAATTGGGGTAGGGTATGTATATCTCCGTAGACTTTACCAGTCAAATTGCTAGGCGAAGGGGGTCCCTTGTCCCACAATCAAGGGGGTCTCATACACCAGTTTGGTGTCTGGCATGGTCGTGACCTTAAAAATGGTTTATTATTATTATTATTATTAATATAATATAATATAAGTAACATTTAAAAGACGAAAATCAACATTTAATTATAATTATTTTTTAAGTTTTAGTTTATTTTAAAATAATTTTAATTGATTATGATGATGATGATTAACGTCCACTAAGACCAAATTAGTTTATCGGACCTTAAGAGGGTAAGTGATTACTTGCAATTCTTTAGAATTTTGTTTCTGTGCTCGAAAAGAAGAGAATTAAGAGAAGCTTTCCAAGATCACCATACTTTTGTTGAGTTAAGAGGTTACGAAGGTTGGTAGTGTGACAAATATTTTGAAAATGAGATCTAATATGGGTATAGGATGGACAATATAAGAGAAAGTGATTTTCATCTTCATCTTTCTTAATGTCACAAAGGTGACACAATCTTTCATCCCATGGCGTTTTATGAATTGACCAACACCTAGTTTCACTATAGAGCTCATGAGAATTTGTTCTTATCTTAGCAATGCTTATTTTTTTCTTTACACTTGGAAAAACAGATAGATAATTTTGATACTCTAGATTAGGGTTGATTACATCCTAATGCAGGAGAATCGTCAACATCAAGTGAGCATGGGGCAAGCGCAACACATTTTGAGCACATGATAAATTGTTTAAAAACTTTTGAAGATTGGATGCGCCAAACTTAAATGTGATAGTTAAGGAAAGGCGTACTAATAGATTGTAATCAGACCTTGAGAGACCCACTCTCGTATGAAGGACTAAGAAGGCATTTATGTTAGTAGGTAGCTTTAATGCATAGATTAGACATCTTAAAATGAGAGAGGGAAATGGAATATAGATACCCTCATTATATTATTGTAGAAAGAAGAGAACAGAGAGGAGAAAAAAGATAGATAGAGAAGAACATTACCAGGAGAAGAGCACACAGAGCTGAGAAAAAGAAAAAGTGTTTGAGAAAACACCCATGTACAGAAATTTGAGTTAATAAAAGAAGTCTTTAATTTAGATTCATGGTGTTGTATTTGTTTTTTGTATGTGTATGTTGAATGGTATGTTCATGGTTTTACTCTTCCTGTCATGCAATTGATTTTATGCTATGTATGAGTGATTTCTTGTTAAATGTTTGAAATCTGAGAGGAAAGGGTAATGGAAATGAGTTTCAATTGTTTCTCTGTCTGAGTAAGGATTCCTGCAAGGAGTGCAGTTGAATAGTCCGCAAGGTGTGCGTTGACAAAGGATTCTGAGATTTGTCTCTGGAATTCTCAGACGGGATAGCTTTTGTTCTCATTTCCTCTAAATTGAAGATTTGACATAGGAGTCGTGCAAGGTGTGCATGTTAATATTATGGTATCTTCGGGAGGCATGAACCTCTATTATGACCTATGAAGAGACTAGAATCCTCCAAAAGGAAGCAAATAATTGAAGGAAACCCTATACAAGTTGTCGGTTGAACAAATATATTTATATTGGATTTATTGATGCCCAGAAGGAGAAGTCAACCCAGTTAGACTGGCCAGTCCACTATGAATACAGGGCACCAGTTTCATTATTTGTCATCTCAGCAGTTGCAGTGAGAGTGATATCTGCGCAGGCAGTTGCAAGCAACAACAGTTTGGTGCGCAGGTTTTCTGGGAGAGCTAAAAAGTGGTGCGCTAGCTTTTGGGTGGGATCATCTGTTCAGTTTAGTTTCTATTCTTTTGCTTGGTGCATTTAGCCTCTCTTGGCTATTGATTGCAGCTAGAATTCTCTTCTCGATCAAGGTCAAGGTGCTCGGAGGGTGGCTTAAGGCCTATGGTTGGGTGACGAGGGTATCGTCAATGGTTAAATGAGCACAATCCTCTATATTCTAACAGGTTATGGGCCCACACCCCCTTCAGTCAACCTAAAACGCTGGAAGGAAACATAACCACTAGGTATTGAGCTCATTAAGGAACTGTCGCTAGGGTTACTAGCAGGAGCAACTTCCAAAGAACTGCAACTAGGGTTACTAGTAGTAGCAGTTGCAGAAACCCTAACTCTCAGATCCGACACCTTGTGATGGAGCATCTTGCTCAAGGAGAAGATATCTAGATGTGCCCTAACTCAACACACCTATTGACTTTCTCAGAAGAGAGAAATGACGAAGTTGAAGTTTTGGATCAAGGCATGACCAGTTATCAGTCAACCGAAGACATGTGCAAAACAATCAGTCTCTTACATTACTCAACACTTATCGAGACAATTGAAGATGATATGTGGATAATCGACAGTGGAGATTCCAGGCACATGATGGGAGATCAAGCTAGACTCTCATATCTAAATGAGAGAAAGACATCGTACAAAGTGGAGCTTGGAGACAAAAGCACTTACCCCGTTGAAGGATTTGGACAAGCCTCCATCAAATTGGAATCAGGTAATCATGTTCACTTAATAAATGTTCTATATGTACCTAGTTTAGAAAAAAATCTTGTATCAATATCATGTTTAGAAGACAAAGGAAACAAAATAGCCTTCATAGATGAAAAGGTATTATCATGGCATAAAGATTCCAACATAGAAGATCCTAGGGTTATTGGAAGACGTGAAGGGAATCTATATAGACTACTAGAACGAAATGAAGAAGCCCTAGTACATGATGAAGTCAACCCTAATGAGCTTTGGC
>CBVK0100657734.1:0-17744 GCA_900067695.1 Picea abies
AATAACAAAATAATTTTTTTCAAAAAGCATATGGGGTCTCATCATGAGCCAACCTATCACAATCATAGGATAATAACCTAAGTGACATTCCCACTATGTCTACCACACTAGGGCAATGGCCTTTGACATTTCCTCGTCAAAGGACAAGAGGTCTCAACACGAGCTGGCTTGTTCACCTAAGTTACAATCTAGTGAGTGCCATTATCACTATCTAGCTACCAAACTAGGATAATGGTCTTTTCGAAAAAAAAAAATTGATTCAAATAATCAGGGATATGGGCTCATCTAAGGGTTAAAAGGCAACCCTGTCGAGGCTATGGATGCCTACTAGTAATAGTGGCTCTGCCTGTGGTATGGAAGTTTACCTTAAATGCTAATTTTCTATGTATCTCTCAATCTCCTTCACTCAATAACGAGGCTATCATTTTGGTTGTATTTAATAGAATGGAAAAGACACAACATTATGATATGTGGGAGATTATTTAAATGAATAGATTTAATTTATTCAGTGTATGTATCCTTAAAGCATTCTTTTGAGTATAGGTATATTTCAATTCCACAAAAGTGGACTAACGTTTAATGATTACCGTTAAAATATGTTGCTTGAAAATAAATCATTGATCCCCATTGGCGGCAACAGTACAATCATTACCTCTCACCATCAATACCTACACTCATTACTCTCCCCTACGCTGATGGTCGAGGTCGACCTTTACATTAATGAGGGGAGTGGACGCTCGGCACACTTCTCGACATAGATAGTAATGATTGTAATAAATATCCACATTTGTGAACATTTGTTGTCTTTGCTATTTTCTATTTTCGATAATTTTTCCTCTAAGCTAGTCTAACCAAGTCTGCTACCAGGAATGATAGTCATCCACATTTTCTCACAAAATGGGTGGCAGAGGTATGCGCAGGGAGCCAACTTTACTATAGGTTACAGAGCAAGCAAGAGATATCCTGCACTGGCTGGGGTGGATGGAGTACTTCAATTGTCTGCAAGGATATGACACGAATGTCACGCTTGAATATTTCAGAATCTGTAGGGAGAAGTCTCTATGGTGCGAGGCATACAAATATTAGTCACCTCGAAAATATTAGAAGATGTCATAGGCCTCCCTAACACGATTATTCAGTGGACAGGAAGATACATAGGACTGAAGAAAGCTATGGAAACTTTCACAAACCCTGGGGAAGAATTGGATAAGAAAGGAAAAGGACTTAATCCCAGTACCCTCAAAGAACCATGGAAGGAACTGGCAGGGATAATTCAGTGGTACATCACCTGTGATGGATGATATGAAATAATTTGACCTCGCCACCTCAAATTGCTGGTAGCCTTAAAACAACGGTTAGTACTTAATCTACCCTTCTTTCTGAATGCCATATTACATGAGGTTGCCTTAAGAACACATAAATCCAAGGACCCTATTGCTATTATCAGTCACCATAGATTAAGTTAAACCGATAACAAATAAATCACTGAGTCAAACACAATTGACCTGGGATAACCTGATTGAGGCTAATAGACCTCCAAAACTGGAGCAGCCTGAATTATGCCACGAAAACCCACCACAGTAAATTGAAGATACATAGGCAGAGGAGATTACTGCCCAAAGAGAAATCCCTTCTCCTCAAACCAAGGCTGAGATAGACCCTGCCCAAATCATAGAGGCTTAGACCTCACAGACACAACCAATAACGAAAAATAGGAAGAGAGAAACAACTGCCCCTAAAACCATCATTCAGATAAGGAGAAGAAGCAGGCGAATTCAAAAAATGACTGAAGCAATTCAAGGTACAATAGAACAACCTGAAGAACTTTAGAATTCTATAAAACACGCTCCATAGAAGAATGTTCAAGAAACTGGGCAAGCAGAACAGACCTTACAAAGGAATGAGCAGGAAGACACCCAACCGACATTGAAGCACTTGACAGTACAATTTTTGAAGAGCTATGAGGTAGAAATGGCCCAGGTTTTGGGAAGCTTGGGAACCTCAATTAATAAGGGCACAAATAATATAGAAGAATTCCTAGAACAAGCCCCCTCTTCAAAACTAGATGAATATTTTCCTGATATTGAAATGACCTTTCCAAAGGACACAACATAGGAAGAACTTAATTTTGAAACAAGAAGCCCTCTTGGACAGGAAAAACATTTGGAAGGAATAGAGGATCACCCATCTACTCCCCAGAATGAAGAATCCTTTGAGGCCTCTCATAAACAAATATCAGCCAAGAAAATTAGAAAGTTAAAGAAAGAAAAAAAACTATTGAAGAAAAAGGCTAAGAAGGCTGAAGTATTAAAACAGAAGGTGGGAAAACTCAAGGAGATTATTAAGGAATTGAGGAAATAGTTAGAACAAGAAGATAAGGCCCATAGAATAAAGAAAAATAAAAGGGACATAATGTAAGGAGGAAATCCTCTTCCTAAAGAAGCAGTCAGTACAAATTCTGTAGGGATACAGAGAGACCCTGAAGAAATAGTAGTAGAAGAAACAGTAGCTCAGAATGAGGAGGTAATTCCTCTAGAAACGCAAGAAAAAATGACAAATACAGAAGCAATTGATGCTGAGGTGCAAATAAACACCCCAGTATTAGAGGAAATAGCTCAACTCCTTGAGAAGAATGCTACCATCGGGAGATTGGAGGGAGAATTGATGCAGTCTCAACAAACCCTGTTTCAAAACAGAAATGAATTACTGACTATGGCAGAACACCAGACACTCTAGTCCCAGAAACAGAGTGTTCTTGTGGACAGGATGGAAGGAAAGCTTACACAGGCCCAACAAGCATTAAGTCAATTTAGGGAAGAGATGGGCGCTATAGAAGAATACCAAGTATCCCAATCTGAAGCACAGGGTATCACCATTGATAAACTAAAAGAAGAGCTTACACAGGCCTAGCGAGCATTGGCTCAATACCAAGATGAGATGGTCACTAAGACTGAACATCAAAATATTGTTAAAAAACTAAAGGACATGACATCAACAGACAGTTATACCTATGCGACACTCACTAGAGCCCAAGAGAAGGTGAAAAAGGGGCAAACTCAATTGGAAAAATCTTTGGAGCAAATCAAAGACATCTGTGATGTCTACTCTGATGCTATTAATTGCAGATCCCCTTCCACAAATTACACTTTATTCTTGCTGGAACGATATCTATTATTGAGAGTGAAGGCCATCAAAGAAGGTAAACCTATTTCATTTTCCACTGTGCCTCAGTTTATCTCATGTTTCAGAGAGCAGGATGAAAATGTACAATACTTTTTATGTGAATTGTACTTTCATAATTTCATTCTGAAAGAAAAAAAGGGAAGATAACCTTGGCCCATTCATAGGTGACATACAATTTTAGGAATTTATGTCATTTACTCAGAACCAATTTAGATGGGGAAAAGCTCATAAAACCTTCTTAAAGAGGGAAATTGGGCTAGATCTCTAGGTTAGGGGAGAGCCTCCAAATTCCTTTCCAACCATTATGCAGCATAAAACTTTTATGAAAAGAGGGGGGGTCGCAGAATCCTTATCCCCTATCCATCTACATGTTATACACTCTGATATCACTTGTTTTAGAGAGATTAAGGAAGAAGCCCTTGCTGCTTCTAAACTGAGATGGGATGAATCCTCCAGTGAGGTGAAGAGTAGGGAACCCTTTGGATACAAGAATTTCTTTGCAGCTAACTTCAGAATAGAAAGGTATTCTTGATTTCTCCAAGAGGAAGGACCTGCTTGGATTGGGTGCAGATATAAGCCCCCTATCATTTGGTTCCTCCAGAGAGTTACCAAAGAGATTATCAAATTAATAAAAAAAAGGTAGGATGCTGCTTTTGGAGAACTCAAAAGAAGCATTGGGTTTAGATGACTTGGTGAACCAACCTTTCTACCTTACAACATTACTTCTTTACATGTAAGATCTCAGCTTGCATGAGGACATGCAAGAAGGTAAGATGGGGGGTATGTTAGGCTATGAAAAAGGTATAAATATCTTCCTTTTTCCCACATTTCATGATATCATCTTGATTGAATTTTCAGTTATTTAGGAGAAAATAGAATAGAAAATGAATAATATACTCTTTTGCATTATTGATAAAGTTAGATTACATAGATTTTAAATATGATTGGAATTGTTTGGTTTTACTACAGGATTAGTTAAATATTGTCAAACCCAAGATAGCAAAGGAAATCTTGAAGATGCGCAAGCTATTGGAGGTTGAGGATTGCATGGCGCAAGGCAGTTCTGAAGATGATTGAGTTTCTCGTATTGTAACTTTATAATAGTAAAGCAATCCTGAGGATCTCTCGATCCTGAGGATAGCTTAATTTACCTAGACTATTGTAATATATAAAGGGTAAAATAGACCTTGAAGAGGAGAATAATTGCATCCAAGAAATCAGAACTTAGACTTGCTATGCATTAGCAGTTTTTGTAACATGTTGTACCAATTATGAAATTAATAAAAGCTTCGAGCGTTTTTACCATTTCTATATACTGAATTTTCAATAGCAGTGCTTATATGGACCAAGGGCCCAGTTTGAAGGAGCTATTGTTCAACCTATACTTGTATCAATTCAATTTCTATTTTGTGATTTGATTCTCTTTTACAATAGTTAAATGAATGCATAAGTGTGCTAATGATCCCATGTCAATTGCAAAAGATAGATGTTTCTGAAGCATTAGATGATTGTTGTTCCAATTTCCATTACTAAGATTTGATGCGTGATAGTTCCTCATAAGTTCACACTGGCTGTTTCTTTCACTTAGTTTACAATTGTTGTTCCTTTCTGTTAAAATATAGTTGTTATTTCTTTCGATAGAATTACGATTGATGTCCCTTTTCAATTAGATTACAGTTCTTGTTTCTTTGCATAGGTAGATTAGTTTTCCTTTTCCTTTCTAGCAATTTGATTCATAGTAATAGCTAATTCTGCAAGTCTGTACTTAGATTCAATTACTACTTTTACAATGAATTCAATAGGTTAATTAGTTCTTTTCCATTACCCAACTTTAGATTTCAGTTCCTAGAATCTTTAATGAATGTTTGAGGAACTTGATTGTTGATAATCTCAGCTCTATTTTAACTACACAATTTTAGCCTCTATAAGCTATATGCATAGACTTTGCCGATGTTCTTTGAGATAAAAGACAAATCCTCAAGTTGATAAATTAATGTTAAACTAAGGTTGTTTTAGACATCTTTAGAGCCCAAAAAGCTGATTTGATCTTGATCTGGTATGCCTCAGTTCTTTGATCAAGTGCTTTTCTTCTCTGTTGAACTTATATAATATGGAAGATCCTCCATTGGATGTCATTGGGCTCCTCAATATCCTCCTGTAAGAATTTCAGGACTAGTATACCGAGCTGAGTAGGAAAAACAATGTCTATGCCATAAACAAGTTGGAATGGTGAGATTCCCAGAGATTTCTTAGTGTTGATACTATCATCCCATAAATCATATTTGAGTTCAGAGTCCTGAGATTTCTTTCTTTTAGTCAACAACTTTTTAATGAACTTGATGAGAGTCTTTTTTGATGATTCTGCCAAGCCATTTCCCTGAGGGTAATAGGGTGTGGAATGTGCCAAGGAAATGTTGTGACTACCACAGAATTCAATCATGGATTTGGACTTGAAATCTTAGGCATTGTCTATTACAAGCTTACTAGGGCAACCAAATCTGGAAAAATCATTAGTTTCTAGAAAATTCATGATTACCTTGTCAGTGGCATTCCTGGTGGGCACAACCTCAATCCATTTGGTGAATTAGTAGGTGACAGTGAGGATCCACTTGTGTTGTCCACTGGAGGGTGGATTTATTTCGCCTATGAAGCTAATCCCCATTGTTGAAATAGACTACTGTCTTTGATAGGCTTCAGGGGCAGTGATAGTAACTTATGTTTCCCTGTAAAAATATGACATTCATTACAGGATCTAACGGTGGAAAACACATCAGAGAAAAGGGTGGGCCAGTAGTATCCTTCCCTCAGGATCTTGAGCATTGTGGCCTTCTAGTGATGGTGCCCTCCACACATTCCTCTATGCATTTCTGCTGTGACTTCTTTAGCTTCATTTTCATCAAGGCATTTTAACATAATGCTAGCAGTATCCCTCCAATACAGGTTCTAGTTTGATATGAAGAATTTGATAGCTTTCAATTTGAGAGACCTGGCCTTTGTCTTCTTCACATCTGGTGGACATTCAAAATGTTGTAGAAAATAGATGATGTTTTTATACCAAGGTGAAGAGGAATATTTTTCAAATACCTGTAATTTGTCTTATCCAGGATGTATGATGGGTGCATCCGATTGGGTGAAGATTTGATGCAACTCTAGCACCTTGCAGTTTGATTCTGATAGCAATTTGGCCATTCCTTGCCCCTTGATCAACTTGGTGGGATTTATGTGCAAATCATACTCCAACAACTTGACAATCCATTTTCCTCTTTTCCCCTCGCTGTCTGGCTAGACCAGAATCTCTTTGAAAT
This sequence comes from Picea abies, assembly GCA_900067695.1. Classification (NCBI taxonomy): domain Eukaryota; kingdom Viridiplantae; phylum Streptophyta; class Pinopsida; order Pinales; family Pinaceae; genus Picea; species Picea abies. Next base: position 6,489 of record CBVK0100657734.1, read on the forward strand.
TGCTTCTAGGAACAAAGGTCGTTAGGCTAGACTATAGCATGTAAACCCTGAAGGCTATGAGTTTTTTGACCAGTGCATAAGTCTACTTCTTTAATAAATCATACTTGAGATCAACATCTCAGAGGGCTCTACTAAAAAGGGCTATTAGCTTCTCATGGCCTTCCTCATTTTTTTGCAGTAGCACAACAACAATTGTTTCCTCCGAGGCAAAGGAAAAGATGAAGAAATAGTTGGCATAGTCAGGGTTGGCCAATATAGGTGATTCAACTAAAGCTTGCTTGATTGTTTGGAAATATGATTTCTCCTCCAAGGACCATTTTATCACATTATCTTTCTTCAACATGTTAGTAATAGGCTTCAAAATTTCAACAAAATTCGGCACAAAGCATATGAGGAAGTTTATCTTACCAATAAAATATTGGACAACCTTCTTATTCATGGGAATCTCAATTTTGTGAATGGAACAAACCCTCTTTAGATCAATTTTTATGCCTTCGGATGATATGATGTGGCCTAGGATATTCCCTTATGGCATGGAAAAGTGAGACTTCTTAGGATTGAGAGATATCCCATACCTCCTGCATTTCTTGAAAACTTACTCCAAATGCTGCAAATGTTCCTCATCAGACTTGGAAAAAATGGTAATGTCATCTAGGTATATGACCATGAATTTGTCCTTCTCCCCCACAAAATATATGTTCATGGCCCTCTGAAAAGTGGCCCCTGAGTTCATGATCCCAAAGGGCATCTTTTCATACATGAGCGTTCCCTATAGGGTGGTGAATGATGTATTTTCTTTATCCTCCTCACAGACTTCTATCTAGTTATAACCAGAGTATCCATCCAACAAGGAAATTTTGTGTGCACCTACCACCCTCTATAAAATATGATCCATCTAGGGGAGTGGGTAATTTTCCTTCAAAGAACACTTGTTTAGATTTATGAAATCAACACATAAGCCTATCTCCCCACTCTTCTTCCTCACGAGTACTAAGTTGGCCACCAAGTTTGAATACCTCAATGATACAATAATCTTGGCATCCAACATTCTTTTTAGCTCTTTCTCAATAATGGAAATTAACATAGGATTAAATTGTCTAATCTTTTGTTTGAATGGCTTGGAGCCAGTTTTTAGAGGGATCTTGTGCTGGATGATGCCAGTATCAAATGTCTTCAAATCATCTTAGGACCATGAAAAAGTATCAACAAACTTTTTAATCAGGCTGACGTACCTGTCTTTTTGTTTTGTAGTCAATGCTTTGGAAAGATTGATGATCTTGGGATTCTCAGTGGTCCCAATATTGCACTTTGTCACCTCTTCTTCTTGATCCTTCATGGCAGTTCCTTTATAAACATCATTACTGTCGAACAATATTTCCAAAGGCACTAGTCCTTTTGGAATATGGTTGGTTGTTGGCCCTTAACCAAGTTTTGGGAGATTCTTGGTCATGTTGACCTATTTTGAGACTTCAACAACCTATCGAAGGAGGAGCGAAAGATGAAGTGGAGATCATGCGATCTCGGCCCCTCTTTGGGTCTTTTTGGGATATGGGAATATGTAACGGGAATGGGATGTCAACCCATGGGTTTTATCCATGTTTAGGCCTATTTTGTATATAAATAGAAGGTTAGGCAATGTAAGAAGTAGTTGAGAAGTGCATCTATGTGATGTGAATGTATGCTCAGTGCAAGTAGATTTTGTAAGTGCTTTGAGCATGAATATAAGAGACTTTGAGAGCTAAGTGCAGGTCCTTGTAGCAGGTTCTGGAAGACTTAAGTGTTGTAACGCAAGGAGGAAGGATCTAGCGAGCTGTCCAGAGTAAGGGTTTTGAGGCTCTGTGCTTGTAATCGATTGACTGAAGACAATAAAGAAGAAGAGTTGGTGGATGTAGCCCTAGGGTAGGGGTGAACCACATAAATACTGTGTTATTATGTGTTGTGCTTTATCTTGATGCATTCTCATGTTATTTGCTAAGTGTTTTGATGTATTTAGATCAATCTACTTATGCTTTGTGCTTATGATATGAGAGAATGTCATATCTGGTATATATGGCTATGATTAGTGCTTGATCTTCTCGATCTGATCTATTTACTTATTCTAAGTGCTTAAATACATTAGATTAGTGTGGATGTTGCAAAGCTCTGTTATATCAGTGAAGTGGACATTGATTGCATATTGAGGAAATGATGGTGCTAAGTGCTTTATTAAGTAGTACAATCATAGATATGTGTCCCAGCTAAGGTTGCAGACACTTGAGTCTTACAACCACCCCTTCCTATACCTCGGGTGAGACTTCATCTGCTTCGTAAGTGTTGCCGAAAGGGTCGGTAGATAGGGCTTTGTTGGTGCACTGTTGTAGCATTGAACCTTGGGTCTGCCCCTGTGCCAACAAATGGTTATGTTGTTGGGACTTGAAGTTGTGATTACTGGGAACTGAGAAAGAAGAAGCTCTGTGCAAAGATTCGACCTGAGATTGTGAAATCTCTGTGCGTAGATATGTTCCCTAGTGCGCAGTATCCTACTCGATTTACAAAGCTCTTTTCTAAAGAAAGAAGTATGATCTGAATAAAAGAGGCAAGATCTAAAAGCTTTTGTGCTCTAAGAAAGGTAAAGGTGAGAATGTTTGATTAAAAGAGGTAATATTTGCAAGCTCTGTGCTCTGATAAAGGTAAGACTAGTGAAAATTTTTAGATCTGAAAGCTTTGTGCTCTATAGAAGTAAGATAAGTGGAAATTTTTGTTTCTAAAGTATGGATCTAGGTATGTTTGATAGGTTCTATCCTAGCTTGAAAACTAGGGTATTAATAGATGAAAGAAGTCTTGATATGAGTAGATGTGATAAGAATAGTGAAATATATGTTATACCTATGCATAGAAAGAATGTTTGGACTAATAATTGGATGGAAGATCCTAGAAAGATTTTTTTGCAGGTTAGCTACCATGATCCTAGTGCACAGTACAGGAGAAGTCGGGGATCATTTAAAAGAAAGAGAGGATTAAACCTCTGTTATAGTTGCAGAAGACCAGGACATCTTGCTAAAGAATGCCCTGGGAAAAGACCTAGTTGTCTTTGTTGTAAAGCTATGGAACAAGAAGTGTTGGATTTCCCTAGAATGATTGCTAAGATGGAATAAATGAATCTGAATAAAGAAAACCCTAAGGAAGATCCAAAAATAGAAGAACCCCAACAAGAATCAGAGAAAGTATTATTGCAAATGAATGAAACCCTGAATGACCATCAACATGTTAGACTATCAGAGATCCTCAAGGAAAAAGAATGCATTGAAGTAAGAATAGGAGACTTAGACATTGAATGTATTTTGGATGAAGAAAAATAGGTGAATATCATGATAGAATGAATTTGGGAAGCCATAAGGAAGCCTGCTATGATCCCTTCATTAGGATGAATAGTAATATTCATAGGAAAGTTGATAAACCTATGTGGAAAGATTGCTCGCATACCTATGAACGCTAATGTAACTTCGACATAAGAAGATTTTGAGATTATTAAATTTATTGAGGACAACTCCCCATTTACCATGTTACTAGGAAGACCTTGGATTGAAAAATATCAATCCAAAAAGAAAGAAGAAGAAGTCTTACAAAAGAAGAAATAAGAGTTAAAAGAATTCATGACTAGAAGGATCGCACAACTGATTGAAGAATAGGAGAACAGATCGAAGTTATTTAACACTAGCAACCCAGATATTGAAGCTGCAAGAACATTAGAGGACCCATAGAAGACTGAATTACCTACCCCTGACAAATAAGAGGTATTACCCCTAAATCCTAGGAAATAATATCGACAACGCACTATGTCAAAACAAGATAAGAATCAGAATGGAAAAAGGCATACCAAGATGAAGCTCACTGGGGAAAAGGCTAGAAAGCTATGTAAGAAGAGAGATAAGATCAACAAGTTATAGAAGGTTCCAGAGGAAAATTCGTAGACAAAAAATTTGCAAAATTGGAGCTTCGCCAAGATATCAAAACAACGATACATGACACTTCGACGTGGTGAAGAAATATAGCCATTGGAGACATTATAACCGTTCGATCGATGCTCGAAGCTCGCCTTCGATGAGCAAAGGAGGCAACAATGAAAGCCACCCAGGATTTAGCACAAGTACAGAGAGACCTTTTAAAGCAATGCAGTACTGCAAAACGACAAAATCTTGCTCTCCAAGCAAAGTGGGATGAAGAAAGAACACAACTACAACAAAGCAAGAAACAGTTGCTCGTGGAGAAACTCGAAGTAAAGGAAAGGGTCGATAGAGCACTTTTCTATGTGATGATTATAGAAGTAAATATTGAAGAGAGATTCCCACATCAGGTGGCACAACTTGAAGAAGTGATTCAACAACTACAAAAATGCATAGCATATTTGGAACTACGTGCAGTGCCTGAGACCCCGCAATATGTAAGAGACCAAAGGGAAGCAACCACCAGGAGTGAAATTGAGAGACTAAAGGCTCTTTCCCTAGAGTGAAAGCAGCTGAGTAACCACAGTGCCCAAACATATGAGAAGATTGATGAGAATCCAGAATTGCAGGCACTAGAGTCACAACTCCAGGAAGTGAAGTAGCACACAGATACACTACAGGCGCATCTGATGGCCTTGTCAGCTGTAGACAGAATGAAGAGATCTCAAGAGAAACACACTTCCTAGCAACATATCCATATGATCCAGAGAAAATTTATGGAAGTAAATCAATGACTCCAACTTGTGAAAGATAAGGCATGCCAATTGTTCACAGAGGTTGAAATCTAAGGAGCAGAACTAGAACAGGTTGTCACGACAACAGAAAAGTGCCTAGAAGGACCAGTGAATGACGTAGTGATCCAAGAGTTCACCGAGAAAGAAGTTGTAGAAAATAAGTAGGTCAAAGCAGCTTGAGCCATGCTTGAGATGTTTGAGGAAGATCTGATCAGACCAGAGTGACTCGGGATGAGTCACAGGTGAGTGTTGGGGGCCTGTTGGCCCTTGACCAAGTTTTGGGATATTCTTGGTCATGTTGACCTATTTTTGGGACTTCAACAAACTGTCTAAGGAGGAGTGCAAGATGAAGTAGAGATCATGGGATCTCGACCCCTCTTTGGGTCATTTTTGGGATGTGGGAATATGTAACGGGAATGGGATGTTGGCCCATGGGTTTTACCCATGTTTAGGCCTATTTTGTATATAAATAGAAGGCTATGCAATATAAGAAGTAGTTGAGAAGTGCATCTATGTGATGTGAATGTATTCTCAGTGCAAGTAGAGTCTGTAAGTGCTTTGTGCATGACTGTAAGAGACTTGCGGAGCTAATTGCAGGTCCTTGTAGCAGGTTGTGGAAGGCTTAAGTGTTGTAACACAAGGTGGAAGGATCTAGCAAGTTGCACAAATCTTCTGTCCTATGCAGAGTAAGGGTTTTGAGGCTTTGTGCTTGTAATTGATTGAATGAAGACAATAAATAAGAAGAGTTGGTGGACGTAGCCTTGGGGTGGGGGTGAACCACGCAAATACTATGTTATGCTTCTTTGTGCTTTATCTTGATGCGTTCTCATGTTATTTGCTAAGTGTTTTGATGTATTTAGATTGATCTACTTATTCTTTGTGCTTATGATATGAGAGAATGTTATATCTCGTCTATATGTCTATGCTTAGTGCTTTATTTGCTCGATATGATATATTTACTTATGCTAAGTGATTAAATACATTAGATTAGTGTGGATGCTGCGAAGCTCTGTTATATCAACGAATTGGATATTGATTGTATATTAAGGAACTGATGGTGCTAAGTGCTTTATTAAGTAGTACAATCACAGATCTGTGTCCCAAGTAAGGTTGCAGACACCTGAGTCTTGCAACCACCCCTACCTCTACCTTGGGTGTGACTTCATCTGCTTCACAGGAGTTGCCAAAAGGTCTGATAGATAGGGATTTTTTGGTGCACTATTGTAGCATTGAACCCTGGGTCTGCCCCTGTGACAACATTGGTTTTCAGTTCTACAATATCATGACCAGCCACTATCTTCAACAGATGAGAAGATTGTAGATCTTCTAATTTCTCATTTTCATCTTCTTGACTTTCTTGATCAATTGAGATATTGGAGAATTCATCAACGGTGTGGAGAAATCTCTGCAACTCTAAATCATCATTGATGACTTGCCAGTGCTTTATGTTGTTTGGTGTGGTTGTTCTATTTTTTATTTCAACCTGATATTTAATATTTGGGCCAATGGGAGGCCTGAACATGTTGGCAGCTAAGGCCAGAGAATCAATTTTTTGATTATGTTCTCTCAGAATGAAAGAGAGGTTAAATGCTCCCATACCTCATTTCTGTACTGCTTGAGCCTCTGTTGCCTAGTTTGATAGATATTCCTCACTTGGTTGATGACCAATTCAGAATCACCAAAAACTGCTAAACAATCAATGGCCATGTCTTTGGCAACTCTCAATCCCAATACCATAGCTTCATATTCAGCTATATTGTTAGTAGTCTCAAACTTCATCTTATAAGAGAGGGTTATTACTTCTTCTGAAGGGGAAATGAGGAGAATACTTGCACCATATCCTTCTTTTGATGAAGAGACATTGAAATACATATTCCACACCTTCTTTTGTTGACCAGTCATTGGCTAATCTCTGCGTTGGATGACTGATATTTCAGGTTCATCATCATCTAAATGAAAAAAAGACGAACCAATCCCATCCTCAACAACATAAATGGGGTGATTGCTTGGGTTCTGATGATCACTGAATATGTAGGCTAACCTTACCTCTCTGTATAGCCTCCTATGCTCACCACCAAACACATGAATGGTGGCATATGTGAGGTCCATTTGTAATGATCCTCCAACCTTCTTAGTCCAAGTTATGGACAATAGCATGCCAAAATTTGGGGGGATATCGACCACCATAATGTCCATCACTATGCTCTTCATGGAAAATTGTTCTAGAGAAATCACTGTATCCTTTATCAATCCCATGAATTTTACATTCTTAGAATCAAAGGAGTACAGTTCTTGGTAAGGCTTGATAATCTCCAGACCAAGTTCTTCCATAACAAATTTGGGAATGACATTGTGAGAGGCTCCTGAGTCCATAAGACGATTATGCAAGATCTTATCATGGCCATTCAGAGATATATAGAAAGGAGGAGAAGCATCAGAGCCATCCTCAATGTGTGGAACCACAATAATGGTTGAGTTTTCATTCTGTAGACTAATGACATTAGAATATACACTAAAAGGAGTTGGTTGCAGAACTTTCATGATGGATTTCTTGAAAGGTTCATTTTTTAACAATTTTTTCAAAGGGACGGGAATCTTGATTTTTCTCAGCTCATGTTCCAGGATGAAAGAGGTTGGTGGCTTATCGGATTCATTTTTTTCAAGGGAAATAGGTTTCGATAGTGAAGATGACTGAGTTTTAGATGGCATACCTTTATTTGAGTTTGTCTTGGGAGGGGCTTCTTCTTGTTTGTCTCGATTAGAGGTGGTGGACTTGGAAGCTCTATTTCTTGTCCTCAAATCATGTTTCTTCTTGGGTTGTCCTTGGATAACTCCCTCTTCCCCTATCTGATCATCAAATTGATTTGACAATTGTGCTACCTCATATTCTTATTGTGTTAAGTGACTGGTATAATAATATGTCTCATTGAAAATCACGACAATATCATCCACAACATCATTGTTAGCATCTATCTCCTCAATCTGATTGTTTTGGAAAGGGGGCACTACCCTTTGATCATCAACATTTCTCCTTTCCCTCTGCATTACTTGAGGAACATCATTAGGACTTCTGAATTGGTTTTGATTTCTATTACCAACCCCTTGAAAAGTTCTGTTTGGTTGTTTGGATTCCCATTTTAGCTTAGCTATCCCAAAAGTTAGATCCTTCAATGTCTTAGTCATATCTTCGAGTTAGAGGTCAAATCTATCTGGGTTAGAGGAGGTAGGGGCATCCTCTCTCTATTTTTTCTTCTCTTTATTAGATCTAGTCTTTAATCTGTCTGATGCCAAAATATTAGATTCAACTTCAATGGCTACTTCTTGCATGGATAACAGTGTGGTCGATCTTCTCTCTCAGGATGAGGGAGAATTCTGCATCAAATGCATTAGCATAAGTGATCTTGGCAGAGGTTTCAATCAGTTTGATTTCATCTGGGATTCTACCATACATTTTATTGAATCTCTTGGTGAAGTCTGAAATAGATTCACCATTCTTCCTCTTTAGAGCCCCAAATTCAGTGATGTAATAGAGATAATCTCTCATATCTCTCCATTGATTTATAAAATATTCATCTAACACCTCAATATATGCAATGGTGGCTGGAGGAATACTTCTAAACCATTTTTTGACCTCCCCATCTAGACTCTGTACAAACAACCTCATCCACACATCTGAATAATCAATGTTAATGTTGTCTGCAAAATTGTAAAATGATACGAGATGCTCTTTAGCAGTTATTTCACCTTCCCCATTATATCTTGGTAGATATTTCATGTAATCTGTGGTTGGGAGTGCATGTAAAACTACAAGTAGCACTAAGGGAGCATATCTAGTAGCAATTATGACATCCATCCTATTAACGGCCATGGATTGAACAACAGAAATATTCAAATTTATGGGAGATACAGGAGTGGATGTAGGACAATATGCTGAAGTGGAATCAGGAATAGGAGATGTCTGAGCCCCGTTGGAATTATGATTCTTAGGGCTAGCGAATTCCAGCTGCTCGTGATGATGGTTTGAATTATTCTCTTGGTGTGCAGCTTTTCCCTTGAGGGGGGAAGTGTATCTCTGAGATATAGTGGATTTAATTAGTTTCCTTTCTATCTCATGACCTACTATATTATTCTCAGGGTTAGAATCAACCTTCTTGGCTTTGCTGTTTTTAGATTTGGATCTGTTGAATCCCTTTCTGGGCGCTAATATTTCTACTTTAAATTTTACTCAGTGAAGTCACCAAGTGAAAGATGGCAACTATCTGTGTTTGATATTTGTTCACCATCAAAGGTCAAAGATGATCAATTGTTGTTCTCCTAGGGAAATATATTTTGTTACTCTGTTCCCTGACAACGACACTAGAAGATGTTGGTCCTAAGGTTTGCACTTGACTGCTAAAGGGAAAAGCTAGGCCACCTATCAGTTTAAAATGATTGTTTCTTTAAATTTTTGTTGGTTGGTCAGAGGTTTATTCTATCAAGACAAAGGCAAGGTTGGGTTGGAAGAATGATATGGGTGAGGGCCCTCCTTGGATGATGGCACACCAATGAAAGACAAGTGAAATAATAGAAAATAGAGAGAAACAACAAACTATTCAATGAATAATCTACTGCAAGAAGTTCAATACTTAAAATATCATTTCAAGACATCAAACATGTATCAAAACAAAATAACTCCCACAGTTTGCAGAAAACAAATCTTCACCAAAGCATTAACTATTTGATAGGTTGCATATCAGTAAAATAAAGTCATACAATAATTGAAAGGAAATGAAATGTACGTTTCACAAATAAAAAACTATATTCAAGATAAGAATGAAAACACATGAAGGGTTGAATGAAACACTGTGATCAAGAGTATGTTCACCAGGTAGAGAGCTTTAATCCATGCATAAAATGTGTCCAACTAGTTTCTTGTATTGCTATTCTTTCCTCAAAAAATCTGACCTCTACAATATCCAAAAAATAGCTATTTAAAAGAGTAACATAGGCTCTCATCCTTAAGGGACTGAGACCTCGATCTAGGGAACTTTTTGTAAAATAAAATATTAATTTCACTAAGATACCAGAATTGAACAACAAGAGTGGCTCTTATCTCACACAGAAGACCACTCTTGCATCTAATCTAGGAAAATGCTGGACTTAATCAAATAAAACTATTATTGTCTTTGAGTCAGAATTGATGCATGTGCTAGAGGAACTGAGTGGATGAAAATAGGCCTCGGAGTGATAGAGTAGAGCACTATGTTGAACAACAACATGTTTGCGAGCTGTTGGAGGCCACTGGAGATAGATAGTTGCATGAGCAGAGCTTGCTGAAGTGTTTCTAGAACTAATCTGCGTAGACCTATGACTGAAACTTAGCTCTTTGTCTATACCCAAGATTTTGGAAGCCAAGCGCACTCTGTATTGACCTTGTCACCTACCATATGTACATGTGAAATAGCTTCACTGGAATGGTTGTCAGCCCATCGGGCATGAGNNGAGACATGGAGACGAGCATCCAATCTGGAGACAGAATGAATGGACGCAAGGGTATATGACGTGTAGTTAGGGATACATGTGGCGTGTAGGGAGAGGAGGATTAGATAGGGTGGGAAGTGAGTGGAAAACATGTGGAGAAAGGTGAGGGGGCGGTATTGAAAAAATAACTCGAGAGGAACTTGCAGAGGGATATAGGTGGTAAGAGGATTAGAGAAGGNNNNGTGAGGAGCCACCACATTAGGTAGGGCCCGCGGTGGAAAACCTACTTACTCATACCCCTCCCTCGTCGTTAAAGGTAGAATGGTCAGGGGAGGTTCGAGTTATGAAAAGGATTGTTGATTTGAAGAGGTGGGCAACTGCTAATGGAGATCAACGTGGGGTTTAATTGGAGGAAAAGTGTCGAGTGGTGAGAGGAGTGAGAGTAGTGAGTGGGATGAGGAGAGATGACATGTGAGGTGACACGATGAGTTGACATCATTCAATCACGTGATTGTGGGAGCTCTTGAGGGTGGTTTGGATTCAGACCGCCCTTGGGCCCACAATTCATTAGAAGCTTCCATGTACCCTTCCAAAAAAACTATGGTTTAAATTGCGGGACTTCTCTGGAAAATTAATGTCTGGGTATTTCACGTCTCTACAATGAACTATAACCATCGATTTTATTACAATCCAAGATCTGGGTGACATTTACCTGTTGCCAGGATCAATGGTCTAGATTCACTTCGGACTTTCGAGCTTCGGGCGTTTTGAATGTGAAACATGGAAAATCTCCTGGAGGAAAATCACCAAAGTGAATGATCTTCTAACGTGTGTCGTGATGGATGAACAGTCCAGATTCTCTTCAGAGATCCAGGTGTTCGTGCTCTTTTCGTCAATGTGTGAGAAAAAAGTGAGCACTTACATGCCTAGTTGGGCTCTACTAGTCATGACAGTTGTATGTAAAGAGGTTAGAAAGAAAACAATAGAGCGATTAACAAGAATTAAACAAAAACTAAAAGGAAACATGAGCATAATAACAAAAATGAAAAAACAAATGAAAATGGACCAATATCACCAAT
>CBVK0100657735.1:0-10242 GCA_900067695.1 Picea abies
CACCATGAGAGCTATTGTATTCTTCATGCATGATGATTCGAGATGATAGTCATGGTTGCAGTAAATGCATTTTGAATTCAATTTATTTCCCTTTCCACCTTTGGAGTTGGAGGAGTCATCGAAGGGTTTGGAATTGTCTTCCTTCTTATGTTCAGAATGCACCTTGCCCTTTCCTTTTTTCTTGGACTTCAAATTGAATGTGTTGTTTCTTTGATGCACAAAAATTTCATGTGCATTGGAACCCCGTTTGATGAGATTATCTTTCTCATGTGTTAGGGACTCAATAAAGTGAGCCAATGTAGGAATTTCCCACGTTGCTCCTGAAGTGACTATCACTATATGGAATGTTGAGACAAACACAACATACTTCGGACCAAGTTTTGAAAAAATAGAAAGAATCAACTTATTGTGTTGAGTTGATTTGTCAATACCACATCCCTTTAGATGAATACAAAGGGACTTGAACTTCATGAAGAAGTCTTGTATGTTATCAAAGCTTCTCGTATCCAAGGAATTCAACTCTACCTTGAGCATGAGGCCTCTCATATTGCCATGTTTTCCAAAGAGACCAATTTTGTCAAAATCTCATTTGGAGTAGTACAAACTTCAATGTGAAACAATAGCTTTGGGAAACTGACATGCAAATAAGGTTGTAGGGCTCATCCATTTTGTTGATATACATGTTTCTCTTGATAGTTGATGTTGGATCAACCATTGTATCCATTTCTATTCACTACAAGCCTCTGCATTTGAGCTGATGTAAAATTTTTAGCTTCCACTCGAAATAGTTATGTGGCATGAGAAGAATTTCCAATGAAAAATCCATTCTTTCAGACTGCAAATTCCTCCTAGACCTACAAATAAATTTCCTATGTGCTTTCTCCTAGAAACCTTACTCTGATACCATGTGAAGTTTCAATGAAACTTGCACAAAGAACCTAGCTAGTAAAAAATCACACAAAGCTTGGGAGAGAGAAAAGAGAAAGAGAGACAAGCTTGACAGAAAGAATGAATTGTATTAACTGAATGTGTAAAACAAATAATACACATGATATACTCTACATGGCTAAGTGATTGCACCATAGTAGTGAACTAGACAGACCTATACACTCACTGACAAAAACCGAAGTAATCTGTCACCTAGTCCTAGCTAACTAGTCCATTGAATCATTAATTAACTGAATCACATGTGTGGAGGTGAGAGAAACTATTGAATGCACATGATAAGCACCCTCCTGGCTACATGCATGTGATATGTGCCCTTTTGGTGAGTAAATCAAGGTGGTCATGCAATTGTGGGTGTTAAAACCAAGGTTGTTATACATAAGTGTCCATTAGTCTAACTGAGATGTAATTGAATCTGAAATGAAGAGGGAAGGCTCCCTATTTTGTAGGAGGCACCCTAATTTGTAGGGGAATATTATCAGGAGAGAATATTCTTATCTATGGAAGCACCCTCAACATTAGACTATCAACCTTAAGAAAAGAATTACCAAAGTGAGTATGTAATATTTCCGACATAAATTAATAAAAGAGTAAGAAAATATAATACTTATATCCATACCTTTTGAATGGAATGGCATTAGGCTTATCTATTTTTTAGTGATTATTATTAATTTTGCATATTTTTTTGTTTTGGTTACCTTTTTTTTTTTTAATAAATATTTGCTTTTTATTATTTTTTTAATATTATGACTGAAGTTAATACAATTGAAGAAGTCTATTAAATAAAATTAAATAAAAAAAATTAAAAAAATGTTTTTATGAATGTGTAATTGTGTGTTCCTCAAAATTAGGTATGATTATGTATGTTCTATGATTTAGATACATCAAATAATTTTAGTCAATTAGGTTTCGCTTCATTTTAAGTATTTAAAAATTGATTTTCATAATAAGCTAAATTGAAGATTAAGAACATGTGTTTTCTCCTTAGAAGTTACAAGTTCAAATCTAGAGTGGGGTAGGGTATGTATACCTTTGTAGACTTTAGAACTCAAATCATAGGGGTCCCTTATTATTCTTATTATTCTAGTGATTTTATATGTTTATGAGATATGGGGTGATAGTATTTCCAAAAACACTTGGAAGCAAATAGAGATAATTTATAAGTCCTCTACAATAAATAACTTCAAAATTTGATGCAATATCCCTCATCTTATCTTCTTTTTAGAGGTTAGGCTTCCTCCTATTAAGAATAATGTTATGATCAAATAGTTAATGTATAAGCACAAGTTAATTATTATAAATTTAATTGTAATAAATAAACTTAAAATTGAGTGTAATACCTCTTATATTATTTCTTTTTAGAAGTTGGACTTCCTCCCATTCAGTAACTATAATCAAATACTTATTGTGTAAGCACAAATTAATCACAATTAAGAATGAGTTCTTATAATTGCTTCTAAGATCACTAAGTCATCCAAAACTAGCTCAAAAAAGGCTGGACTAAAAATGCAATATCTTAATTGTGATTAAGAAATAATGGATGAGAATCTCCTCCAAGATATAAACACTCTTGAAAACATTTCTCATACCTACTTGTTTAAAATAAAAAGTGGATTGATTGAAAATTAAAAAAGTTGAATTATTATAAAGAAATTATTAACCTTAAATTAAAAGATCAAAGATATTTTAAGTGTAAAAAAGAAAATAGTTATGGCAAAGATATAGATAAATTGTGTTTTTTTATAAAATGTTTTAACAACAAAAAAATTATAAAAAGAATTGTGTAAAAGATAAAAATAATTTTATTTAATACTTCTAATTAGAATTATGTTAAATCAATTTTTTAAAAACTTCATAATTTGTTAAGTCATAATTTGAAGGAAACCAAAATTTTCATTTATATATTATTCAATTATAAAAATAATTTGATAAATTAAATTAATTATTTTAAATTCCTATATAATTAAAATTAATCTCAATAAATCATTATCATTATATAAAAAATATATTAAAATATATAAAATATTATTATCTAAAATAATTATTAACATATAAAACTAAGTTAAATTAAATATTAAATTTCCATTACAAAATATTTAAAATATAAGTCTTAAAAATATTTAAAATATTACTTTAAATCTTAAAAATATTTAAAATATTACTTTAACTCTTAGTTTATGTTGTAGTTATTTTTCTATATTTGAAAATTAAAATATAACTTTAACTGTTAAAAAATATTTAAAATATAACTTAGCTCTTACTTTATGTTTTAGTTATTTTGCTATATTTGAAAATTGAGGAAAGATGATATTGTTAAATTCGTTATTATAATATCCTAAGCCTACCTAAAATAAGTCATGATTTACATTAATATCCCGAAAAAAATGATTCATGTGATACACTTGGACTTGATGAAATATTTTTCCGGAAAAAAATAAAAATAAATAACATAATGGTGTCTCACGAACTATAATAAAGATATATATGGCAGGATTTTAAGTGAAATCTAGTTTGTTATTTTTTCTCAAAATTTTGTAAGAAATGGTTAGATATACAAATTTTAATGGTTAAATTTGTATAATAAGTGTTTTTAAGCTTGTTTCAAAATATTGAATCTATTTATGTTTAGAAATACAATTTAAACAACACATAAAATGAATAAAAAATATATATAATTATAATTAAGGATCACTTAAAATAGAAAATCCATAAAAATATTCATGAGAAGTTTTCATCATTCTATGCATTGCCTCTAAATTGTTAATGTAGATTTCTAGATTTAAAATACAGAAGAGGAGGATAACAAGTAAAATAATCACACACACACACACACACATATTGATCATCGACTCCTATCTAATATGCACAACTTCCATTATTGGCCATCTTTTGTTGTTGTCATTGTTCGCTATATTTTGTTTCATTTAGAGTTTGACAACTTTGTAGTGGAGCATAGAATAAATGCACTATTGTAGTGGAAGGGAATAATTGTTGAGTAGTGGTAGGGAATAAATATAGAGCAATAACAGGGAATAACTTCTTGGTGATTTCTAGTAAGCATAAATTAAAAAATAAAAAATAAAATAAAAAAATAAAAAAAATTTATGGTGTTATTATGCCTATTTATTCATCTGAAGGAAAAAAGATAAGTTTTATCTCATTTTCCTAGTGCCAAAATTTCTCTAGAATTATGCTACCTATGAATTCTCTTATTGAGAGCACAAAGACTTTGTATCGTAATCTTTTAGTCACCGAATAATATATTGAGTGTGCGTTAGAGTGTGGGTTTTGATCTAGAAGGGTTTTCCCCATGATATCATATTGTGTTGTTAATGGTTTGTTGTTTATTTCATGTGTTTGCAATTGTTCTCTTTTTAATTTCTACATGTTCTACTCTCATGGATTAGCGTGATCACCTCGGATCCAAAGTGTTAGCAAAAAGGTTTTTTAATATAATCTTTTTTTGAGTGGGAGCTTACGCAAAAGGAAATCTTTTTGCAGGGAATTGGAAAACACATCTAGATTATAAATGAAGAAGATTAATGGAACTAAATTTGAGCTATGGAATTTCAAGATAGAGGATCTTCTCATAAATAAAGATCTATGGGTTGCATTATCTAGAACCAAACCAACTATTATGAATGATGAAAAGTGGGTGGTATTGAAGAGAAAGCTAAGAAACCTTATCAGGGTTTGTTTGGTTGAATAGGTATACTAAATGTTTCTGCAAAAAAATCATAGCAACTCTCTAGAATAAGTTATTGGATTTGTATCAAGCTAAATCTTTGGTTAACAATTTTTTTCTCTGAAAACAATTGTTTTCCTTGAGAATGAGTGATGGTGATTTTGTAACCAAGCACCTAAATGCATTTAATACTATTGTGGGCCAATATATCTCGGTTGGAATGAATATGGATGAGGAGGATAAATGTATGACTCTTTTTTGTTCTTTTCCAAATTCATGGGACACACTGGTAATGGCCATCGAAAACACTGTAAATACATTAGTGCTTGATGAGGTCATGGTTTATTTAATCTGAGAGGAGGTGACATGGAAAGATTTTGAATACACCAATGAAGCCTTGATTGTTTTTGAAAGATCGAAGGAGATTAGAAAGAAAAGAGAAAAGGGAAGATCCAAATCTCATGGGATACATAAGTCTCTTAGAAAGTCCAAAGAAAAATGTTGGAACTATCGTAAGGCCAGGCATTTTAGAAGACACTACAAGGAAGAGAAAAAGAAGAATAAGAAGGAAAATAATGATTTTTATGATGAGTTTGAAAAATATTCTCAAGAATATGGTGGAGATGCCTTTGTTGCAGCGTTGACAACTCGTGTAGGCTAAAGCGTATGGTTAATTGAATTTGGAGTTTCCTTCCATATGTCTTCCCATTTTCATTGGTTTTTAGTGTATGAAACATATGATGGTGGGATGGCATACCTTGGCGATAACTCTCCTCTTATCATTATTGGTTGTAGTAAAGTATTTATCAAATTCCTTAATGGTAGAGTAAAGAAAATTAATGGAGTTTTGTAATTTTTTGGGCATGGCACGAAACATAGCATCAATAAGAACACTTAACGATACAAGTGTGCAAGTTGTTTCTTTGAAAAAGGGTGTAGTATGGTCCAAGGAGATATGGTATTCCCTAAGAGTGGTCATGGTAAATTATTGATCAAATTCCTTGATGGTAGAGTAAAGCAGATTAATGGAGTTTTGTTATTTTTGGGCCTGACATGAAACATAGCATCAATAAGCACACTTAACGATACAGTTGTGCAAGTTGTTTCTTTGACAAAGGGTGTAATATGGCCCAATGAGCTATGGTATTCCCTAAGAGTGTATGTGTGGGGAATTTATTCCAACTTGATGCATGCACTATTAAGTGTAATAGTTCTTCGATTTTTGTAGTGGAGATATCTATGGGATGTACACCTTCACAATTGGTTCCTCTTAAACAAGATCTTTCTTCTGAAATCAAGTTACCTATAGAGAAGACAATGCTATTTCACCAAACATTGGGCCATATAAGTGAAAAGGGCCTATGGGTCTTAAAAAAAAATTCTTGTTGATGGATTGAATGACTGTTCTCTTGAATTTAATTTTTGTGAGAACTTCATATATGGAAAACATAACCATGTTCAATTTTTTTCTAGTTCTAACAAATCTTTTCTATTGTTGGACTTAATTTATTTTAATGCATTTGGTCTAATTAAAGTTCCTCAATTTCTAAGGCTTTGTATTATGTTTCATGTTGATCACACACTTATACTGAGAGGGGGTGGGGGTGCGGGTGGGCATTGAATTGTTATAAGACATTTTTTTTACTTTTTCAAACATTCATCAACCATAAGAAAATAATCACATATGAGATCTATTAACTACAGAACGTGGAACAAAAATTTAAGTGGAAACCCTTTCGGGAGAAAACCACAAAACTTAACTTTATAATTCTTTGGAGGAACAAACCTATTGTTACAAATATTTTTAGGCACCAACCAACTAGAGACGCCAATCCCCACTGGTACAAATCCTAGTAGGCACCAACCTGCTCTTACAAATATTCATAGACAACAATCTGCTGGAGACACAAATCTCCATCGCTAATCACCAAATTAGCAAGAGACACCAATCTCTTTGTTTGAGTGGAACCAACCTACTCTTACAAATATTCATAAACACAAATCTATTGGAGACACCAATCCCCACCACTAAGGACAAAATTAGCAAGAGACACCAATCTCTTTGTGTGAGTTTCACCAATCTTCATCGAGTCTGCTTGCTACTTCTTCCTTCACTAGGTTTTCTCACTCCTTCTCCCTTCAACAATTATACTCATTGCTTCTTCCTTCACTAGGTATTCTCACTGCTTATTCCTTTACCAGGTCTAACCAAAATTTGAATTTCCAAATGGTAACTTTCCCAAATCTTGTTGTTTTGGACCTCTTCCCAAGAAAAAAATTGTACAACATGCCACATATCCAATTTAAAAAATATGATTCTGAAATTTTTACTTGAGGTACTTATGCATGTCTCATCTGTTCTGTAAAAAATTCACAATCTAAAGAGTCCTAGAAAATAAGTTGTAGTGAAAATGTCAAACTGACATGTTTGAAACTGATCTTAGAACCATTTAGAAACCCTAAATTCCATAGAGAATATCTTATAAAGTACATGGAACCAACATATGAAATATTTACCTAAGGTAATTCTATATGTATCTTATGTTCTGTAAAAATTTCACAATCTGAAGAGTCCCAAAAAATAATTTATAGTGAAAATGCCAAACTGACCTGTTTGAAATTGATTTCACGAGCATTTTGGAACCCTAACTTCCATAGGGAATATGTATAAAACTATAGCAAGCCAACATATAATTTTTTTTCACATGTACCAAGATATCTTTCCTCCATATTTGGAAATTTTCAAGGTCTGAAACTTCCCAGAAAATAAGTTATAGTGAAAGTTCCAAGCTGACATGTTTATAACTAATTTCATGAAAATTCAAGAACTCTAACTTCCATAGGGAATATCTCTGAAAATGTAGCGAACCAACATATGGAATTTTTATCATATGTACCCATATATCTATCCTTCATCTCTACAAAAATTCAAGGTTTGAAATTTCCCAAATAATAAGTTATAGTGAAAGTGTAAAGTTGACCTGTTTGAAATTGATTTCAGGAGCATTCAGGAACCCTAACTTCCACAAGGAATATATTTGAAAGTATATAAAACCAACATTTGAAATTTTTACCACATGTACCCAAATATCTCGCAATTTTATCTTCAAAATTTCAAGGTCCGAAAAATCCCAGAATATAAGTTATCGTGAAAATTTCAAGCTGGCCTAAAATCAATTTCGCAACTCTTCCTATTGGAATTCTATTCAATCTTTGTTCATCCATTTTTCACACACACTTTCTCTCAATACTTTCTCTTTTTCATAACCCTTTATGAAGGGATATGCCATTAATTAAATAATTGATTCCCCTTCTTCTTTTTTCCCAAATACCATGGGAAAATACCCAAATGGGTTTTAAACCACCATTTCACTTTGTCCTTTTTCACATTCATCCCTTTTATAATATACTTGTAAACGTGTGTGTGTGTGTGTGTGTATCAATCTTGGAAATTTTGTGTGTGTTGTAATGTCATAATATGACATTAATGACAACATTAATCTTTGACATCAATGATAATAATTCCAATGTTTCATTCATTGTTAATTATTCGAGAAGGACATGGGTATATTTTTTATAACTAAAACTAATGTTTTTAGTTAGTTTGAGTATCTGAAAGCTCTCTTAGAAAATCAGACTAATAGGAAGATTAAGGTATTGAGGATTTATAATGGTAGTGATTTTTTTTCTAGTGATTTTGATAAGTTTTGTAAGAAGAATGGCATTAAAATATATAAAACAACTCCATATACCCCTCAACAGAATGGAGTTGCAAAACATATGAATACAATGTTGATGGAGAGAGCTAAGAGTATGCGTAGCGAAGCTAACTTAGAGAAGAAGTTTTTGGAAAAAGAGATTTATATTGCATGTTACTTGATTAATATATCTATCACATTGACTCTTATGGATAAGACCCCCATGGAGGACTGGATAGGAAAGAAACACGCATTTCAACATTTCATATTTTTTGTTGTGAGCCTTATGCTCATGTGCCTAAGGAGAAGCAATTGAATTTGGGTAACAAGGATGTGAAATGTATCTTCATCAGTTATGGAATTGGTGTGGAAGGGTACAAGATTTGGAATCTTATGGTTGTAATGGTTTTGTATAGCATAAATGTTACTTTTAAAGAAGTTAAGTTTTCTCCCATAATGGTGTAACTAGAAGACTATGAGAAGAAGTTAGGGGTTCATTTACCACCCAAGACTGAGAAATATGAACTAGAAAATGAACAAGAAGTTCATGATGGACTTGATGAGGAGGAGGGTTTAGAGAGTTTTGAAGAGGAGGAAGAAACTCCACCTCAAAATTTAAGGAGGTCCACTTGGAAAAGAAGTAAACCAGACATGTCAATTACAGTCCTAATTTCAGATGTATATTTTATTTATTTCATAACATTGATGATCTTAGAACTATGAAAGTTGCAATGGAGATAGAAGATAAGGAATCATAGATAGTATCCATGTAGGAGGAAACGACTACACTTAGAAAGAATGATACACACAACTTGATCCCATTATGTAATGGATGAAAACTCATTCGATGTAAATGGGTGTTCAAAAATAAGATTTTCTTAGTTGGTAATGTTGAAAAACACAAAGAAAGGTTGATTGCAAAAGGATATTTTGAGGCTAAGGGAATATAGTTTGGTTATATATTTTCCCTAGTTTCTATGTTAACATCTATTAGGTTCCTATTATCTATAGAAACATCCTTTGATTTAGAGATAAAATATATGGATATGAAATTTGCATTCTTACATGATGAATTTAAGGAGGAGATATATATGATATGGCTAGAAAACTATATTGAAAAAGGTAAAGACTCATTGGTTTGTAAGTTAAAAAAGTCTTCACATGGTCTAAAAATGTGGTACCAAAAGTTTGATTCTTTTATGTTGGGAATAATATTTTTGAGATTCAAATAAGATCACTATGTATATTAAAAACAAGATGTTAGCATAAAAATTATATTCCACACCTCTACTTCCTTTCAATCATGGTGGAGACCTCATTCAATATTTTATTACAAGCAGATTAATTAATCAAAATATTTTATGCAATACAAATTTCCCAACACTCATGAAGAAACCAAAACCCTATGGATATCAATGTTGCAAATAACGTAATTACAACTTCATACCCAGAGGAAGGGGAAGTATGGGTGAAACCTTTTACAAAAGATTTCATTAAATCTAAGATATGTACTTACAATCCAATGGATGCAAGTGTCCAAAATCTTTGGAAGCTAAAGTAACGCCATAATAGATTAATACAAGTCTTGGATGGCAGCATTGGAAGGAAATAATCGATCTAAGTATATTAATATTGCAATTTCTACAACAGACACTGAAGAAACAATATGACTTAAAGGTCGATTTGGTTATAGGAATAAAAAATCAAGAAGTAAGTTGCATAAGAAGTAGGTGGTGAAGAATATTAAATAGAAAGGAAGATATTTACAAATTGAGATAAATGGTCTTTTCAATAAGAGAGAAAGGCTCATGGAGGTCAGAGACGAAGAACTAGAAATGGCAGCATATAGAGAACTAGATATCTATTCACAATTTGTCGAGCTCACTCGCGCTATACAGATGAAAAATACACATG
>CBVK0100657736.1:0-14067 GCA_900067695.1 Picea abies
TATATATATATATATATATATATATATATATATATATATACTTACTTATGACATTTACTTCTAAAATAATATTTATTACATTTGTAAAATTAACTTTAATACATTTAGTTGAAAAATATTATAAAATTTTAATTTTAAATTTTAAATATTTATAAATATTTCATAAATTAAAGATAATGCAACATTAATCATCAATCATTTTTCTTTTCTTCCATTGTTATTGTTATTTTTTGGCACATATCTTTACCATTTTAATATTGTAAATATAAAGCCTACGATGTCAAGCCTGGGCATGGGCACTTCCACCACAGATCAAAATGAAGAAAATCAGGCGGGCATGCAGAGTGCTTGGTGTGAATGAGGAGACATGAGTCTTAATATAAGGGAGAGTTGGGGATCCTTGGTTGTGCAAGGTTCCAAGGGGATACTCCACCCAAGGTGCTTTGTGGCACAATTCAAACGACAAAAATTTTGATGAATGACTTGGATGCCCCACCAACGAAGGAAAATCGACTATAGCATGGATGGAACAACCAGGAGAGTCAACGTGACTCACCTAAGGGTAACATGCACCCAAGATGACGAATCGGTTAAACATATCATTGGGTTTTCCAGGAGACATAATTAAGCGTTTTGTGGGTTATCTAGGAAATCCACCTGAACGTGCCCACATGAGGAGTCGACCCAACCTTGTGAAGGGGTGCGACTTGGTGAATTGATGGTTCGGATCACTCATAGGAAAAGAGACACAATGGATGGGAGCATATAAAGGAAAGAGGGCGAACAACCAAGAAGGCATCTTTGTAGAGCTTGGAAGACAAGGAGAGAAAGAGAGCTCTGCAGTTCTAAGGAAGACGAAGAGGGCGAGCTCTCTCAAGGAGCCAAGTCACTCCACTTGGAAATACTTGTGCTACCTTGAGGTGGATTCATTGGATAGAGTTGGGTGATATTTTATTCATTCGATTTTGGCGAAGTATAGAAACGCAAGTTTGTTGGAGGCATGTGTGAGGCAGAACCAAAATTTGTGAAGTCTGCGGAAACGAAGAGACAACAAGTCTATGGTTGTGGGAACATCTGAGGTGCATCGTAGGAGGTTGCAGAGAAAGTTGCGACAAAGAGTATTGGTGTGATGAATCTATTTATGAATGCCTTGGTGAGGTGAGGCGAGTTTTTTGACTTTGCCAAAGTTTTAAACTGAGCCGATAATGCTCATATTGTAATTGTTTCACAATAACAAAGATTTAGCTAGGTCTTAGCCATGGTTTTTGTCGCCTGCACTATATCTATGTTTCTCTTTCTTATTTCGTTGTTGTTCTCTTGGGTTCTCATGTTCATGTATGCATTCTTAAATATGACCAAGTGTTAAATATTTTAACAAATGTCTATGTATACAAGAGTTGCACTAGAGTAGGAGTGTGACTTGTCGATAGCCTAGAATGGAATATGGGTATGCTTTAGGTGAAGAGGTTTAGTCTAGACGAAGTAACCTTGGGGTTGCCAAGTAGACAAGTGATAAATTTCATGGTTCCACATTCCCTCAAGAGGTGCACAATCGTAATATTCGGCTAGGCACACTTTGGAGATGTGACAAATGGTAACATAGCATATTGTTTGCAAATTTTGATGAAGTGTTGGTGATATTTTCACCACTATCTAGATGATAGATGGTATTAGATCTTGAATCACACTCTACTATTGTAGTGGTGACAGTGGATAGGGCACAGTTGTGAAGGTATTTTAGTGGGAACATTTGCAAACTTGGTGAATGGCTAAGTGTAGCAAACTTGTTCATCACAGACTTTGCATCATACTTACAACATAGATTCATTTGATGATGTGATGATAAGTTTGGTCTGGGTGCACACCTTGTATGGAAAGAGAGTAGATATTGTGGTGAAATGAATCACTTGGATAGGGTGGGTGACCACAAAAATCATTGCAAAAATATTCACAGACTTGATCACAGAGACAATTTGAGGACGAAATCGGTTGGTTTGATGTGTGATGGAAGCCAATGTAGGACCTGTGAAGATAGGAAAATCACAACATAAAGAGATTACTTGAGCATGGGAGATTCTCTTGCATTCAGAAGCATGGTTAAGTGTGAAGTTTAACCATTCCAAGGCATAGAGAGGAATACACAACATCATGGTTGAGTGATGAAGTATTGGGGCAAAAGAAATTTGGATGTGCAGTTCTTGGTGAAAAGATTAGATAATTATGCCATGAGGCAGACAGTAGAGTCAAGTTACCATGAATGACATTGCTTTAGGTGACTTCATAGTCCAACAAGGTGAGGGGTAAAATTGACTTGGTCTGATATTTTTCTGCGGATGAACTGGATTGCAGAAGGAATTCAGAGTACAACGCTAGTAGGTTCAAAGTGCAACACTTAGACATTGTGGAGGATATCCTTGATGAATATCGATGGATGTGCAGTTCTTGGTGAAAAGATTAGATAATTATGCCATGAGGCAGACAGTAGAGTCAAGTTACCATGAATGACATTGCTTTAGGTGACTTCATAGTCCAACAAGGTGAGGGGTAAAATTGACTTGGTCTGATATTTTTCTGCGGATGAACTGGATTGCAGAAGGAATTCAGAGTACAACGCTAGTAGGTTCAAAGTGCAACACTTAGACATTGTGGAGGATATCCTTGATGAATATCGAACGATGGAAACAATAGTGAGGAAAGGATTGAAATTTTCCTTGGTCTTTGGATTTGAATGGAGTGATAGAGATGTGACAGAAAGACTAAGTTCAAAAATGGAGATGAACATTTCAAGAATTGGAAGTGATGATTGGACTAGCTACCCAACTAGTGTGGGACTTGAGGCTAGCATTGTGCATAGACACGACAGAGTTGGTTGAAGTATGGGAACAACAAGTTCACATAATTTCAACACTTAGACATTTCTAAGGTTTTGGTTGAGGTTGCAGTAAAAATTAGGTAGCAACAACAATAGCGAAATGGAGAGTGACCATCGCAATAGAATAGTGGCAACTTAGACATTGCAGACATAATTGGGGAGGAGATGTCTTTCCATTGTTGTGGAAATTTTGGTCACACACGACTTTGGGAAGAGGAAAGTGTGGATGGTTTCACAGGTTGCAGATGATTATTGTGCAATTTGGAAACTTGGGGTTTCCTGTTTGTAGGGGAACTTGAGGTTTCCACTTTGAAACAATTTTGGGGTTTACAATTGGCACGAAACTTGGGGTTTCCAGAAGACTTAGTGGAAATGGAGGCATGATTTGGGCAGAGACTTGGAGATCACACATATTTTGGATTTTTCTGAGAACAACAACGAATTTAGTTGGGGGGGGGATGTAAGGCCTACAAAACCAAGCCGAGCACGCACACTTCCACCATAGACCGAAACAGAGGAAATCAGGTAGGCATGATGCTCGATGCGATTGAGGAGATAAACTCATTCATGTAGGGGAGAGTTGGAGTTCATTAAGCATGCACATGATGTGCCAAGGGAAAACCAGGTAGGCATGATGCTCGATGCGATTGAGGAGATAAACTCATTCATGTAGGGGAGAGTTGGAGTTCATTAAGCATGCACATGATGTGCCAAGGGAAAACCTCACCCAAGCTGCCTTGCGAAACAAGTCAAATGATGAAAGTTTTTATGAAGGGTTGAGGGCATGAATTGGGCACTCTACCATTGAATGAAAATCATTTAAGGCATGGGGGGAACACTTAGGAGAGTCAACTAAAATCACCTAAAGGGAACCCACACCCAAGGATATGATTCAGTTAGATGGATCGGTGGGTCATCCAGGTGATGAAATGAAGTTATTGGTGGGTCGACTGGGAAATATTCTCAAACGCGCCCACATGAGGAGTTGCCCCAACCTTGTGAAGGGGTGTGACTTGGTGAATCAACGGGTTGGATCACCCATGGGAAAAGAGACATGATGAATGGTAACCTATAAAGGAAATATGGCACAAAAATAAGAAGGAAGCTTGGTAGTTCTTGGAATGAAAGGAGAGAGAGAAAGAGCTCTGTGGTTCTGAGGAAAACAAAGAGGGTGAGCTCCCTCAAGGAGCCAAGTCACTCCACTTGGCAAGACTTTTGCTACCTTGAGGTGGATTCTGTGGAAAGAGTTGGGAGATATTTTCTTGGGCCAATTTTGGGGAATTCTAGAAACACGGGTCTGTTGGAGGCATGTGTGAGGCAGAACTGAAATTTGTGAAGTTTATAGAAACAAAGAGGAAAAAAAATTGTGGTTGTGGACACATATGAGGTGCATTGCAGGAGGGCAGAGACAATTTCGATAGAGGGTATTGGTGTGAACAATTTCGTTTATGAGTTTCTTAGTGAGGTGAGGTGAGTCGTTTAACTTTGCTAAAGTTGTAAACCAAGCCGCTAGTGCTCATATTGTAATCATTTTGCAATAACAAAGATTTACCCGGGTGGTAGGGATGTTTTGTGTTTCTCACACTACATCTATGTTTCTCTTATTTGTTTCATTTTTGTTCTTGTTATCCATCATTTCTAGGTATAACTAAGGAGATGATGTCTTTATGCCCTTAGGTAGTAGACTTGGAGTACTGAGAGGAACATGAGAAGGCAAGGGCCCCTACCATACCATGCACCACCATTCGATCGATGGTAGTAACATCCACCACACCTAGCTTGGCCCATAGAGGACAACAGGTCTTGTTTCATGAGGTAACAAGTTTGGTATTATGGTAAGTTTCATTTTAATATGTGAAACATTTGAACATGTTGCAAAGGATCCTTTCTTGATTTTGAAAAATTTTCTTGGAAAATTTTCCTATTTCCCTATTTCACCTTGGTGGGTCTCATGGTTTCCTAGTAAGTGGCCACCCTTAGGGAAAGGGTTTCTATCAAGCAGTCTCCTTGAAGGATCATCATACCATTCCTGCTCATACTTTCCACCTTCCATCACTTCTTCCCCTCTGTCTCCCAACCTTTTAGGTTTTCAGGCTTATTGACCTAAGAAGGGCATGCACCTCATTTCATAGGAAGAAGGGGCCATTAGGCTCAGAGGTGCCCTAGAAAAAACATCATGTAATAAAGGCTTTCCTTAGGATCCCAAGAGAAATGAAATGCTTCTAAAAAAAAAATAAGGTACCCATAAAATAAATAAGTAATCAATTATTGAAACTTTCCAGGGTAGAGCATTTGTGGGCTATGAATTTCCTTTTTA
This sequence comes from Picea abies, assembly GCA_900067695.1. Taxonomy (NCBI): domain Eukaryota; kingdom Viridiplantae; phylum Streptophyta; class Pinopsida; order Pinales; family Pinaceae; genus Picea; species Picea abies. The sequence goes on from CBVK0100657736.1 coordinate 5,190, forward strand.
GTGCCCCTTATTTTCTTCAACTTGGAAAGGCATGCGAACCAAGGTAGAGTGTATGTGGGATATACATTTCATTTTTAGTTCCCCTTAATTTCTTCAACTTAGTGACACATGAAAAGTAAATGACTAACAAAGGGCTTGGAAAATTGTGCCTTAAAAACAAAAAAGAGGAAAAATATGTGGCTAGCCCTCAACAAAGCCACCCATAAATGAGACAATCCGAGCCCTTATAAGGTCATGAAACCCAATACCTAGAAATATAACCTCATTTGCCTCACATTATTTACATGACTTAGAAATGTTTCTCCTTGGAAATATCCCCTACTTGATGATTGGTTCATCCAATAGGGCATTATGACACCCCTCCCATATCTAAATTTGGAATATTGTATAAGGTCTTTGAGCATTGTTTATTTTGAAAAGGGGGGATTTGATGCTCATGTTTGGCTGTTTATTTTATTAGATATGGCTTACTTGGAATGATATTGTGACTTTTGGACCCTTGGAGGGAATACTTGTTTGTATTTGTAGGTCCTTAACATGTGAAAGATTGATCATGAAGGCACAAGGTCACTTGGGCCTTCATTTGGGGCACGAAGCCCATAGGTTGGATGATGCACCCCTTTATATTTTTACTTATGGAAGATGAGCATTTCCTTTGGAGGCATGATAGGACACCTTGGAGAAGGATACTAGCCCCCCCTTTGCCCAACATTTGTCCTTGGAGACTCAAAACATCATATCCTAGGGAATGATGTCATACTTGGAGGGATAGGGTTTGGTGGTGTTGGATGGTTTGATGATGAATGGAACATATTTATGAAGGAAGTCTCTTGCACATGAATATATGGCGTTTGGAGGGCCAATGTCTCCCTTAAGAACCTTAACATCTTGCTTCTTATGCTAAAATGTCACCCTAAGGGGTGTGACATCATCTTTTAGGGATTTCTTCTTTTGTAAATTTAAATTCTAATGTGTAAAGGGGAAAGTTGAGGAGGTCGTCCTCCCTAATTTTTGTTTTACCCTAAATTTGTGGACAAATTTATTTTACAAGGTCTTGTATAAATAAAGGCCTTGTCACTTTCATTTTACACATAACTCACTTGAGAATTACATAAGTGTTGGCTGAAATTTTCTCCCTACTTCGGAAAATTGCATCTCTCTCTCTCTCTCTCGTGCTATTTGGATTCTTTTTAATTGTATATTGGAAGGAAGGCTAGCATTATCTCTTGAATTCTTGTTTCTTGCTTTGTGGTGGAATATTCTTGGTAGAGAAGGGTTTTACTTGCTATTACTTGCTATCTATTGGAATTGGTAAGGAATTTTCTGCATATTGTTGTTTTTTCTTTTTCTTTTATGGTTATTATTGTCTAAACCCTTGGAGGATTATAAGGGCATACACCATCCACCAAGATCTATCATTTTTTCATTGAATAAGCTATTGCTAAGGTTTGTAGGAGGAGTAAAAAGGTTTACACCCTGTAAGATTTACCTTAGTAGATTTGTTTTCTCTAGGGAATGAAATGGCTTACACCCATAGAGAATTAAAAAACCTAGCTCTCACACAAGAGACTCCATAACCCAATTTATAAGGCACAAATATAATTTTCATTGGATATATAAAATCATTGCATTGGTATACATGAAAAGTTGAGATTTTGCAATTGTCTAAGTTGGAAATTATTCTTCATGCTTAAGGCTTACTTGTTCCCTAGGGGCATATTGATTGGCTAACTAATTATTATTTCTATTATAAATTAATTATACAGCCATTAGGGTTGTAAAAAAACTCCCTCTTTCATTTATTTCTCTCTAATCTACCGTTGGAATTTACTAGTGAACCTAGATTATTGTTCTACTGCTTATTAGCTATCATTTAGACATTTTAATTGTCAATTTTAGTGGTTGGATCTTTCTGTTGTAGATTTTTTTTTATACATTCATTTGGATGTTATATACTTTAATAAAAATCCCTCTAACATCACTAAAGTCTTGTTTCATTTCATGGAAGTTTAACTAGTTTTCACTGGCTTAGTTTCCACTATCTTATGCTTGATTTTTGTGGTTTAATTTTCCTCCATTGGTAGTTGTTTATTACTGATTTGTAAACATATATAATACTTCAATTTGGGACAACAAGGATTCTTTATTTATTCCCTTTGATAAAAGGCTTGGTTTATGATCATTTATCTTGTTCCAGGCATGGATAACATTGTTTTGCAGGTACAAAAAACTTGGCAACCATATACTCTTTCATGAGACTCTTTTCCAAGAAAATATTCATATCCAAGCTTGAACTATAGGGGTGTCACTCATAATCATTTAAATTTCCATATCAATCCCCATAGGGTCACGCAGATTCCCTCCTTGTGGTGATTTCGTCATCACTAAAGAAAAGGGAGTGTCTATATAAGGTGACAATGGGTAGGTACTCCCATAGTTGTCATGCTTTCGTATATTGGGTTGATATTTTCCTAAGCTACAGATTGTGCAATAACATATTGGTGTCATTATCGAGGAGGATTTTGAATCCTCTTTTGAGCCCTATCGAGACTTTGGCAAGCTTTGATCCCAAATCCTTTACCCATAGATTTCCTGGAAACTTCATTTGAGGGAAGTTCCCTTTCCATTCTTGATGAGCCCTTCATAAATCTCATATAGAAACTCCACATTCCAATAACCCACCATTCTTTCCCCCGGGAAGATTCAATCCTTCTAAGGTTTACCAAAGAAAACCTCCTCATAATTCACCCATTGTCAAAACCTTGTTCCAAGTTTGCCTTCCCCTCAACACAATGGATCACACCTAGTCTAAAAAGCTTTTCAAACCATTGAAATTGGCCTCCATAGATGGGTACCCCAATAATATTCCCAAAGAGACTCATAAATGGTTTCCAAAATTCATTGAAAACAATGTGATTACGCCAGAAGACCTCCTATACACATAGGTGTGGCCTTGTTGAATGAAGGTGTGGAAGAAGAAAACGATGTGATGAGGTTATTATCCATGTCTCTTGATGAACATGTCAAGAGATGGTTTAGAGGACTACCTGATGATCATTTGCAATCTTAAGATAATTTCACTAAATTTCTTACAAGCAGGTGGTCAACCAAGAAATACAGTGGAGTGTTATTAAGACAGGTCAATCAAATCAAGAAAAAGGAAAATAAAACAATGAAAGATTTTGATACTGTATTTTTGAAATTGTATGATCAGATCCCATAATATCCACTAGAATCAATCATTTGTGTCCTCTACATGAATGCTTTTGAAGGACAATTTGTGTTTATACTCAAGGATAAAGCTCCTGATACTTTAGAAAAGGCCAAGGAATATATCACACATATCGAGGAAAATCTCATAAGCTCAAGGATTGAGCCCTTTTAGTTTCCTTGTTCCAAGGTGGAAGAAAAAACAAATACTACAACAAGCACTGCACCAAACCCAATCACTCTCCTAGTTAAAAATTTTGATCAAATGAATACTCAATTTGTCGAAAGTCAGAACCAAATTATGAACAGCTTGACAACATAGGAGAAAAATTAGTCTTCTCCAAGACCTTAGGTTTTCAGAAAACCAAACATAGGTTAGAAGGAAAGGCCTCAATAGGAGGAAAATGCTCACGACACATTGAATCCAGTTGGAATGGTCAAAATGGAATAATTTCCATTGTGTTTGCATTGTAATGAAGAAAATTTAGAAAATTAGTGCCTGAGACGGATATAGGAGGAAGGTCTAGGCTCTACAAATCATATGAATTTCATTGCTTCAAACGTTTCTCTTCAATATGATGACTATGTGCAGATTACACTAGAGAAACTTGAGGAGATCAAGAAAAGGGGTGCCAAAAAGGGGTGGCTCGGAGCACTAAATCAACTAGATGAGAATACTAAAAACTAGTTGAGGAAGAAATAAATTATGACATATGCAAGAAGAAATAGTGTTCCAGTTCCTCCACCCCCAACTACAATTCCTCCACCGAAAGAAAAATAGGATCCAAATTGGACCATAAAAGAACTTTCTCTGCCTCCTCCACCACCGATGCACAACCTACTTCTAAAACCCATGCCAACCAATGAACAAATCCAATTGAATATAGATGTGTTGGCCATGATGGGGAAGATGAACATGTCAATTCCTGTAGTTGAAATTTGCAAGATCACATCTATAAGAAGAGAAGTTTCGAAGTATTTGAAGGTAATAGATGAGGCAGAAGATCCTTCTGTAATTATGAACACCATGTATCATGGACAACAAAGATATGAAAACCCTTTGTTCTATCTTTTATTGGGTGTGAATGGTCTCTGATTGAATAATTGTATGTTGTATTTTGGGGATTAATAAAATGTGATGTCTTTGAAGGTCATGAAACAACTCGGTTTGAAGACAACTCACCCATATGGAAATGTGTGTGGCATTGATTCAAAGAAAGTGAAAGTATATGGTCGCATAGAAGGCATGGAGGTGTATTTGCATGATTTCCCTCATATCATCCTCATTATGAACATAGTGGTGATTGATGTTCCAAACACTTGGGGAATTATTTTGTCAAGAAGTTGGGTTGTCTCCCTGGGTGCTTTCCTTACTCATGCACATATTCCAATGGAGGATGGAACATTTGAGATTTTGTATATCCGAGAGGTAGTCAAGAAGCATGTGATGGATTTGAATCACCTTGATTATCACAATGATTGTGATCTAGATGTGCCTTGATGGATCATTGAGTATAAACCTCGGGATTTTCCTTGTTCTCAAGAATATTACATAGACACACTACTTACGAGGATGGAAAAATACAAAGAGAATCTTGCAGAATTCCAAGGGAAAGAACCAAGATACATAAAAATACTTAAGAATGACGAAGTTAAGACAGATAAAGAGAGAGAACAAGATATCAAAGACATGGTCAAGGCAGAAGCACCTTCACAGCCTTACATTGAAAAAATACCTTACATTAACTTCGGTGAAGGGAGCCTTGCACTCATGTGGGGAAATAAGAGAGGTGATCCCAAGTATGATGAAAGGAACGAGGTTTTATGGCTTGGTCCTTACATCATCAAGAAGAAGTCAGAGAAAGGAAAATACTACTTGTTTTCCATGGATGGGAGAAATATTCCCTTACTGGTTGATGGATCTCTTCTCTGAACCTACATCCAAGGAACCTGACTTCAAGGCTCAGAGCCAAGTAAGTAGGTAGGCAATTTTCTTTCCCTTGCATTGACATTTTCTTGTTCATGATAGTTTAGTTGCATTTACTTATATTTTCATGTCATATCTCATTTTTCATTTTTCTCTACTTGCATTATTGCATTTACTTTCATCATATTACATGTTAGTTTAGGATGCTTGAAAAATATGCAAAATTTTGTTCTAACGATTAGTTGAAATTTTGTATTTTTGATCATATGAACAAAGGGTGAGTGATCCACCCTCGATATCCAATAGTTTTTTTGTTTCAATGTGTGTAGGAACATGTCTTACTAGGATATGTCCGGGTTGTCATGCATTCTACGGAGAGTAAATGTCCCTGAATAGGAGCCATACATTATTCCCCATTTATAGGGATAAATAAGGATATGATGTCTTGAGGCCCTTAGGTAGAAGACATGGAGTATCAAGAGGCAAATGAGTAGGAAGGGCCCCCTATCATACCACACACCACCATCCGATCGATGGAAGCAACATCCACCACACCCAAATTGTCTCACATAGGAAAACAAGTCTTTCTTCATGAGGTAACAAGTTTGGTATTGTGGTTAGTGTCATTTTAATATTTGAAGAATTTGAACATGTTACAAAGGATCCTTTCTTGATTTTGAAAACATTTTCTTGGAAATTATGATATTTTCCCTATTTCACCTTGGTGAGTGTCATGGTTTCCTAGTAATTGGCCACCCTTACAGAAAGGGTTGCTACTGAGGGTCTCTTTGAAGGGTCACCATACCATTCTTGTTCATACTTGCCACCTTCCATCACTTCTTTCCCTTTGTCTCCCAACCTTTTAGGTTTTCAAGCTTATTGACCCTAGAAGGACATGTACCTCATTTCATGGGAAGAACGGGCCACTAGGCTCGAAGGTGCCCAAGAAAAAAAATCATGCAATAAAGGGTCGCCCTGGGATTCTAAGAGAAATGAAACGCTTCTTAAAAAAAGAAGTAAGTGACCCATAAAATAAATAATTAATCAATTACTGGAACTTTCCAAGGTAGAGCATTTGTGGGCTATGCATTTCCTTTTTAGTGCCACTTATTGTCTTCAACCTGGAAAGGCATGTGCACCAAGGTAGAATGTATGTGGGATATGCATTTCATTTTTAGTGCCCCTTATTGTCTTCAACTTGGTGAAACTTTCAAAGTAAATGGATAACAAAGGGATTGGAAAAATGTGCCTTAAAAACAAAAATAGTAAAATGATGTGGCTAGCCCTCAAGAAAGGCACCCATAAATGAGACAATACGAGCCCTTGTATGTCATGAAACCCCATACCTACAAGTCAAACCCCATTAACTTCACATTCATTACATTACTTATAAATTTTTCTCCTTGGAAACATCCCCTACTTGAGGATTGGTTCACCCAATAGGGCATTATGACACCCCTCACATATCTAAATTTGGCAAATTGTATAAGGTCTTTGAGCATTACATCCCCTACTTGAGGATTGGTTCACCCAATAGGGCATTATGACACCCCTCACATATCTAAATTTGGCAAATTGTATAAGGTCTTTGAGCATTGCTTATTTTGAAAATGGGGGATTTGATGTGCATGTTTGGGTGGTTCTTTTATTATATATGGCTTACTTGGAATGATATTGTGACTTGTGGATCCTTGGAGGGCATACTTGTTTGTCTTTGCAGGTCCTTGATAGGTGAAATCTTGATCATGAAGGCACAAGGTCACTTGGACCTTCATTTGGGGCATGAAGCCTACATCTTGGGTGATGTACCCCCTTCTCTTTGGACACATGGAAGATGAAATTTAACTTCGAGGCATGAAAGGACACCTTGTAGAAGGATATTAGCTCCCCCTTTTCCCAATGTTTGTGTAAGGTACCATATCTATTATAATAGATGAAAACATAAATATTGCAAAGAATAACAATGGAACAACACAATAGATGAAACCACAACACAAAAATAATACCTTTATTGATAGGAAACAATGTTCACTTGCCTCTTCAAGGGGGAAACATCCAAGAGAGAAACACTCTATTATAATAATAATTCTCAAGACAAAACTTATCATGCCCTTGAATCCTATTTATACTAAATATATCTACCAAAAGAACAATCATGCCCTTGAATCCTATTTATACTAAATATATCTACCAAAAGAACAATCTAGAGGAAGATCTTATAGAAGCGGAAGTTTCTATTAGGTTTTCTTACATTTGAATTATTCTTCCTTATTACTAGGCCTTATTGATATTGTCCTTTATTACATGGAAAACATAGTATTGTACCTACGTGAGGGGTTAGGTAGGTTAGGTCCCTAACATTCCCTCCCCCTTAAAAAACAACCTTGTCCTCAAGGCTTGAGATGAATAAATTGTTGTAGAATGGTAGTTGGCTCCCAGGTGGCATCTACTAGAGTTGTATTTTCCATTGTACTAACACTTCCTTGATGGTGCACTGATGGAGACGATATTAATCCTGGTCTAAGACTCCTTGTGGCTGCAACTAGATGGATCCTTCTTCATCCAACTTGGGAAGACTGGTTTGAGTTTGGCACTTAGTTCCAATTAGATTCTTTAAGAAAGAGACATGAAAAACAAGATGGAGCTTAGAATGACTAGGAAAATCTAACCGATAGGCCACCTATCCCACATGATTGAGAACTATATAAGGACCATAAAATTTGGGTGCCAGTTTTTGACAATGGTCATCCTTGAGTGAAGTTTACTTGTAATGTTGTAGTCAAAGAAACAAATGGTCCCCTTCATAAAATTGACATTTTGAGTGACCTTGATCTACTTGTTGCTTCATGTGATTCTAAGGCATGACCAAATTCTCTTTTAGGGTACGGAGAATAGCCTCTCGAAATGTAAGATTTTGTTCAATTTCCTGGACCTTCGATACGTTGGGCATGTATGAGAGAATGAAAGGTGGCTTTTGTCCATATAGTGCTTCAAAAGCAGTCATGTGAGTATTTGTATGGTAAGAATTTTTCTACCACCATTCAGCTAGGGGTAACCATTGATCCCATTGTTGCTTCCTTTCATATGAAAAACACCTCAAATATGTTTCCAAACACTTGTTGACAACTTCATTTTTACCATTAGTCTAAGCTTGATAGGCGATGTTTAGATGCAATTGTGTGCCCTATAACCTAAATAGTTCTTTCCAAAAATTGCTAGTGAAACTGGGATCTCTGTTAGAAACAATAGAATGAGGCATGCCATGACGCTTGAAGATATGATCCATGAAAAGTTGAGCCACAATGGAGGCGGTAAATGAGTGCTGAAGAGAACAAAAATGAGCATACTTGGAAAGATGATCAACTACCACCATGATGATTGACTTGTTGTCTGATTTAGGTAAGACAAAAATGAAATCCATAGAGATATCCCTCTAAATAGAGGGTGGAATCGGAAGCGGTTGTAGTGTGTTCGGGGCTCATGGAGATCAGGGATGAAGAACTAGAAATGGCAGCATATAGAGAACTAGATATTTATTCACAATTTGTCGAGATCACTCACACTATAGAGAGGAAAAATACACATGGTTAATAAGAATATTGTGAGGAAACAAATTATGGAGACACAAACTGGTATGATGTGAGGCATATTTTTATTATTACAAAAACTGACTCAATTTTGCTTGTGGTTGATCCTGAAAAAGTAAATAGGAGAAGCAACATAATATTTCTAAATTTAATG
>CBVK0100657743.1:0-34317 GCA_900067695.1 Picea abies
CTACATCTGTAATAAATTCATTTCACAGGAGTAGAAATAATTCAATTTAGATACAACAAATACATTACATCAGATATACGATCATTCACAAAAAAAGGGAAAATTATATATTTGAACCAATGCGCGTTCAAATAGAAAAGGAAAAGATTACATATCTGAACCATTGCGCATTCAAATAGAAAAGGAAAAGATTACATATCTGAACCAGTGCACGGGAAGACAAAGGGAACAACCATGTTCCTCCCAACCGTAGAACATGGCAGCCAAATCACTTGCCCGATTCACCCCCTAGCTTGACCATGAGTCCATGAGGGAAAACTTGGAAAACTCCTTAGAAATGTCTTTCAGTGCCAACAGATTCCTCTTCCCTCACACTAAATCAGTAGTGTTCATAACATCAAGAAAACCAATCATCTCCTTTCCCCAACGTACTCGGTAGCATCCTGCCTCCTCACATATGCTATTTAACAAAACAATCCTTTTGCCTAGGTCTTTCTTCCCCACCTTGGGAATTTTCGCATCTTTCTAAATCCTTGATTTTCAGGGGCTAACAATGGCCAAATCTCTGATTTTCCACTTGTAAAAATCAACCCAGAGGTAGTTCCAACATGTTCTCCACTCATGGAGTCATGGTCAGCTAATTTTTACATGGATGTTCCATTTGTCCTCCTGCAATCAATATAAAATATTATGTTTTCATACAAGTGTCATGGTCAAATAGTTAGTTGGGTCAAATTGGATCTCTTCCCAATAGTCATAATAATTAATTACAATTATCAAATTTGAAATTCGGAATTGCCATAAATGGCAAAAATTTTCCAAATTTGAATTTACTAAAAACGAAATAATTTTCCAACAAATTTTAAATTTCAAAAATACTTTATTTTTTGGGATGTCACAAACCTCTTCAGGCTTCTTCGTCTTGCTTGGCCCGGGTGTATCCTGTGCAGCTTTTGGGCTATCTACATCGGACAACTCCACATGTTTGGCTGGAATAAGGAGGTCCACTGACCATTCCTTAGTGATTTCTTCTAAGTCTTCCTCTTTTATCTTGTAATATGATTACAACTATTGCTTGTGCTCATCAACGCACGCAGTTATATAAATTAAGCGGCAGTCCATGCTAAAATTCATTAAGGGCCAAAACCTGTGGAGGGTATTCGGGGTCATCCGAGGCTGGGACTGGATGGCTTGTTTCAACTAGTTGTAGTAAGTATGGAAGACGACATTGGACTGCCACTTCTTGTTCATATCATTAGAGTACCATAGTGTACAAAAATTCACGGCCAGAGCTTTGAAGGGCTCGATGTCGGGGAAGTTCAAACCTTCTGACATTTCCCATGCAATGAATGTGATTAGTATGAGAAGCCAACTAAAGTGGAACTCATGCCCTTAGTCTTGCGCTTCTCTGCAATCAAGCTCCAACTAGTTTACAAGGTACTGCGCCCAATTCATCTGTAGTCCCTCCGTGTACTTTCCTGCGAGGTCAACTACAAATCCAGTCACTTGGATGGCCCGGTTCTTGTGAACTATCTTGCCTATGATCAGATGACATGCAAGGCGCACTGCACCATTCTGGATAGAGATTACCTTGTAACCTCGCATGCCCTTCTTGACATCACCATAAGTCTCTTTGATTCTCCGCACTAATGCTCTATCTCAGGTCTTTCCAGGGTAAAAATCCTGTGGGTCAGGGCCCTGTATGCTCAACTCTGTGATCTGATTGATCAAGGTTGGATCCATAGTGATGCTACGGTTCAACCATAAGTAACCTCCATGATAACACAACAGTAATAACTTTACACATGCATTCACCTCTTGATGTCGTCCGAAGTGCGAGATCTTCATCACATTGAGCAGTGTGGACTACACGAGGTTCTGTGTCCATGTCTGCGGGATAATCTTCGAATTTTTTCCTTTAGTCCTAGTCAGATATTTGTGTGGGGCGAGCATGTTGTAAGCCTTCCTGTCGCCAAGGTTGAAGTCATTGAATTTCAACGTTGCGAGATTCTCCTGGTCGGCTCGAACTACGCATATCCATTTTAGGAGGTACACTATGACCAAAGCATAGTCAAAATCTCTGGGTACACTGTCTTGGTTGATGGAGCCACTTAGAGGGGGTAGGTAGGTAGGTAGAATGCTCAGAATCATCTTGGCATTCACAATGTCGTCTCTGTGCTTCATTCTTGTCTCTGTCGCAATTCTGGAAGTTCCTTCTCCGTGAACAGTCGATGGAGAAGCTTGGACTCCACCTGTTGATGATGCTTGCACACCCACATACATCCTTCTTTCCGACATGATTTTCTCGGTCGTGAGATCAGCGAGCACTTCCTTCGCAGATTCTTCAAGTATGCTAAGCTCTTTCGGACATGCGCGCTCGAGATAAATTATAGGGGTCACAATGATCTTAGACACTACTCAAGAATGAACAAAAAGGGTGCAATGATCACTATATACACTTGCTAGTCTATGAGATTCAAATTCTTAGTTGGAAAAAGTGTTCTTCGGTCATGGCGCGATGAGATAAATAGGTGATCTTGGAAACAATTTTCTTTGCAACGGGTATGAGCCTCATTAATTCATGTTCTGTCCATTATGGCCTGGTCCAATGGTCTAGTGATGAGCCATCAATGCTTTTCAATCCATTTAGAGCGACAGTAGAATGAATATATCGGCCTCTAACAGCTATATTTCTTCGCTACGACGAAGTGGCATATGTTGTTGTTCTGATATCTCAGCGAAGTTCAAATTCTGCAAGTTTTCCTTCTGCGAGGCACCCTCAGGAACTTGCTATAACCTTTAAATCTTAGTCTTCTTCTTACTCATCTTTCTATCCTTCTTCCCTGTGAGCTTCATCTCGGTGGTTCTTTTCCCATTATGATTTTTATTTTCCTTAGGCATAGGCACTTCGCGTTGCTGATATTCTTTCCTAGGATTCAGGGGTAATACTTCTTCTATATCTGAGATAGATACTTCAATCTTCTATGAGTCCTCTAATTTTCTTGCAGCCTTGACATATGGGCTGCTAGTGTCAAACAACTTCAATTTGTTCTCCTGCTCTTCAATCAATTGCACGATCCTTTTGGTCATGAAATATTTTAGCTCTTGTCTCTTTTTTTCCAAAACCTCTTTTTCTTCCTTCTTTCTAGCTTGATCTCTATCAATCCAATATTTTCCTAGTAATATGGTAAACGGGGCGTTGTCTTCAATGAATTGAATAATCTCAATATCTTCTTCTGTCGAAGTTCCATTGACATTCATAGGTATCTGAGTGAGCCTCCCACATAGGTTTACTAGTTTCCCTCTGAATAACCCTATTCCTCTTAATGAAGGAATCATAGCAGTTCTTCCTATAGATTCCCAAGTTCTCTCTGGCATAATGTTCACTGGTGTTTCTTCATTAAGAACAGAGTCAATGTCGAAGTCTCCTATTCTTGCTTCAATGCATTCTTTTTCTTTAAAAATCTCTGGCAGCCTGACATGCCGGTGGTCATTCAAGGTTTCTTTCATTTGTATCAATAACTTCTCTGATTCTTTTGGGGTTTCATCCACAGTTTCTGGATCTATCTTAGGGTTTTCTTGATTCAGATTTATTCTTTCAAGTATAACAATAATTCTAGGACAATCTAATACCTCATGGTCCATAGCTTGACAATAGAGACAACTAGGTCTTCCACCATGACATTCTTTAGCAAGGTGTCCTGACCTTCTACAAATGTAACAGAGGGTTATTCCTCTCTTTCTTTTAAATGATCCCCAGCCTTTTCTGTGCTGTGCACTAGGATCATGGTGGCTAGCCTGCAAAAAATTCTTTCTAGGATCCTGCATCCATTGGTTAGTCCAAACATTCTTTATATGTATAGGTATAACATATTTATAATTATTTTTATCAGATCTACTCATATCAAAATTTCTTTCATCTATCAGAGCCCTAGTTTTCATGCTAGGACCAAATCTATCAAACACACCCAGATCCATATTCTAGAAACAAAAATTTTCACTCATTTTACTTTTGCAGAGCACAAAGCTTCCAGATCTAAATTTTTTTAACTCTTCTTACCTTTATTAGAGAAAAGAGCTTATAGATCTTACCTCTTTTCTGCATATATGACCTCTTTTCTTCAGAAACTTCCACTTTAACCTTTCTTAGAGCACAAAGCGTTCAGATCTTGCTTCTTTTCTTTAGATCTGTCTTATTTGTTTAGCCCAAAGCTTTTCAGATCAAGTAGATTACGATGCACTAGGTTACAGATCCACACACAAAGCTTCCACAGTTTCAGGATGAATCTTTGCACAAAGCTGTTTTTTCATCAGTTCCCAGCAATCACAATTTCAGGTCCCGACAACAGAACCATTCGTTGGCACAGGGGTAGACCCAGGGTTCAACACTACAACAATGCACCAACAAAACCCTAACTACCGACCCTTTCGGTAACACCTGCGAAGTAGATGAAGTCTCACTCGAGGTAGAGGCAGGGGTGGTTGCAAGGCACATGTGTCTGCAACCTTAGCTGGGACACAGATATGTGATTATGTCTCTTATGGAGCACTTAGCCTCAATCATTCATCAATATCCAAGCCTTATTATACTTCGTAGATAGCATAGAGCATCGAAACACTTACTGAGATCTAAAGTATTTCAGTACTCAACAATAGTAGAACAGATCATATCCTGGATCAACACTAAACATCTTCATACATATCAGATCTAACGTTCATACACATATAAGAAGCACAAAGCATGAATAGATCAATCTAAATATATCAAAGCACTTAGCAAGAGATAAACATATCAAATCCAAGAACAAAGCATAACACATAGATTTACATGGTTCACCCCTGTCCTGGGGCTACGTCCACCAACTCTTCTTCTTTATTAGTGTCTTCATTCGATTACAACACACAACCACCAAAACCCTACTTCACATAGGACAAAATATCTGCACATCTCGCTAGATCCTTCTTTCTTGCGCTATAGCACAAGGCCTTCTACAACTTCTTACAATGGCTTGCACTCAACCTCTTACAATCATGCAAAGAGAACTTACAAAATCTATTAACACTTAGCTTTTTGGCCTAACATCACATATATGTCGATATATATCCCCCTACTTACTCCACCTAGATGTTTATTTATACATTAGAAAAGTGGGCCTAAACGTGGGTAAACCCATGGGCCAACATCCCTTTCCCATTACATATTCCCCAAACCCAAAAATGTGCCAAGATCCCTTGATCTTTGCTTCATTTGGCGCTCCACCTTTGATAGGCTATCGAAGTCCCAAAAACGGTCAAATATGACCAAGTAACTTCAAAACTTGGTCAAGGGCCAACCGGGGAAAAAATTGAAGGAAGTAAGCCAAGCTATCTTCTAACCATTTTGAACACTTGGATAACCCACTAAACCTATGCACTAAACTAATCCCCTGAGTCTTTTTCACTCCTTTGGGTCACCCGACGAATATCACATTATCCACTGCATTATGTTTTGGTCCATGTTATGTTTATGCTATCGAGTCATGTTGTTCCTCAGTGTTCAAGGGAAGTATCCACCTTGAGATTCAACCATCACAGATTTCTAGTTTCAATACCCATGTCAGTCCATACTCATTTGATTCACCATCTTACATCCATCTCTATGTTAGTTTCATGTCGTTGATGGGGGATACATCAAGACCCTCCTTCGATGAGTCTTTTCTTGTCGATTTCAACACATCATCCAAGAGTTTGACTTAGAAACCAGTTAGTACCTTGGGACCTGCATGCCTCAATGGCAGGCCTCCTCACCTTCGAAAGTAGGTTTACATCATTGATCTTTGATTGGGTGATTCCACGAATGTTTGAATTCAACTCATTTTCACATTCGTTGGATTGTACTAGAGTACCTTGGGAATCATTGACATCATTGGTGATTTCCCTCGCACTTGTTAGAAAGTTTCCTCATTGACCGGTAATCAAGTGGTTTCTACCATGTTCGACATCAAAACACTTATTCACATGGTTAGATTCATACTACATCGAGATTGGGATGAAGACCCTGTGTTAAGTTTTCACTTTGTTATTTGCTTTCCCAAGCTGCGAAGGAAATATTTTGAACATACTGATATACTATCACATAGATCCACTTTGTATTGGTCCGTGGCTATGCTTTATCATCTTGTAGATCCACTGTGTATTTCTCATGGCTATGATCAGTTCATGTCATGGAGGTATGGATCCACATTGTATCGTTGGTGGATATACCCTTAGTCAATATGATTATGGATCTGCAATGTATTTTATGGTGGCCATACCTTAAGTCCTTTTTCACTCAAGCATATGTATACTTGCCTTGGGTTTGAAACATATCATAACAGTTGTATGATGGTTGTTTGTAGCTTCTACTAGGTTCTCCGACTCCATGCCCTTTCTTCGAAAATATACAAAGCGCTTCATTCACCAGCTTCCATCTTCTGACCTTGCAATTTGGGGGGAAATAAGTTACACGTCAAAATTCCTCACTTCGGTAATGTCCCATCATCATTATCGTAAGTTTTGCAAGTGTTGCAAACATTTTATTTCCATCCTTCATATGTCACACTGCGGACGACACCATAAGAACACTTGGTACACCCTCTAAGACTTGTTAGAAGAGGAAAACATATCATTTGGAAATATTATACATTATTTTTCCTTGGGAAATTATCATCTTAAATGAATTTTTGGAGATCAACGCTCCCCTGCTCACTTATAGGGAGCACTAGCACTCCTTGTACACTTAACAGGGGGCACTGTAGCACTTTGTTGAAAACTTTGAGGGAGCATCAATTGGTTGAGAGATTCTTGGGAGAGAAATCCCCCTTATCTCTAAGGACAATTAGAAAAGATACAAGTTGGTTTGGCTCGAATCCAATCTTTAGGATGTATCCAAGGGAAGTACCACAACTGATGGAGTCATATCCTCAACTTATTCCAAAAATAACTAAGGTGGTTAAGCCTCCCAAAGCCTGTAAAAGGAGGCATTCTCATGGTGAAAGAGAGGAGAATATCAGTGAAAAGTATTTTCATTCTGATCGTGGATCTTTCGAGCAAGGGGTTGGACAAGGAGGACTTGGTGAGGCTGCTACATCTGCATCTATGGATTGTAAGTACCTTGTTAGGTTCTCATTAATATATGCTTGGACTGTTTCCTTCAAGTTTGTGTATGATTGCATAGACTTGTCTCTCTTTGATAAATCTAGTTTAAACTAATCTTGGTAGAGTAGGAAGTATGCATTGTCTTTGTTGTCTATTGAATTGCAGAACTCATTAAAGGGCTTGAACATCAAGTTCAGCCTGGACAGATCAAGGACAAACTTCAGAAAAAGGTACATCATGCTTTCTTCCTCTTTTTCCTTTGACTAGTTTAGTTACATTTAAAGGAATGTCAGTGTTCAATGTTATCATTTTTCTATCTTGGTCATAGGGGTTTAGGATCCAAGAGGACATTCACCTGTTTGCAGCGGAATTTTCCTACAACAATATCTTTTCCAAAAAATTCATCTAAGATTTACATGTATACATATTACTAAAAACTCCATGTTTATTTAAACTATATTTAGGTAAGGGTAATATCTCCCTAAGATAGAGCTGATCCACAGGATGCGCAGAGGGAGTGGGGAAATGTTGAGTAAAGGCCCCAGCGAATACATAGAATGGATCCCAGAAAACACAGAGATCTCTAATGCCCGCCCAAGGCACAGAGAAACGCGTGGATTTAGGGAAGGACTCACGGAGTGGTGTCCCAGAAGTCATGTGAGGAATTTAAGAACACTGGGTATCTTCAGGAGGGTGGTAAAATAACACAGGTTTTAAGGAATCTCTCACTATGCCTTGCATTAATCACGCAGTTGGACCTTGGCTAACAAATTCGTAGTGCAAAATCAACACCACAAGTGCAGAACAAAACAGATCTATGCTCTTCAGCCCCCCAAAATACCAATGAAGGATGGAATTTGTCCTAAGGTTTCGATGCTACAAAATCCAAGAGAAACCAACCCCAACCATGAAGGAAGGAAGTAATAATGCAAAGAAAATTTTTACCTTCCTGCGAAGAGCCAGGGCACCCCAAAAAGTTGGGAACAATAACCACTATTTAACTCTAACACTAGGAATTTTCCCAATAGGGAAACAAATTGTTTTAAACAAAATACCATGGTTAAATTCCCGCATAGGAGGGTTCGCCCCTTTGTTAATCCAAGAATGGTTACACGTTAACCCATATAAATATATGAACACCAGGAACACCCAATGCCTCACACAATACACCCTTTTGATTCCACCCTCAGGGTGTGATGACTCCGGAAGAAAGGGGTTCGAGTTATCAGGATTGATACCTGGTAAGAGTAAGGAGGATACCTGCGAATGATAATATGGGAAAATTAATCGTAGTAGGTAATTATAACCTTACAGAGTTGACATAACCTTAAGGAAGGGATCTCATGAAGCCTACGCAGGGTGAGAACTGAAGCATTGAGCTTCTTAGCAAAGGGGAAAAAATTCTAAATTTATTTTTCCATATTTAAAAGGAGTGCAAACTGTGAAAAGATCTCCTTACCCCCAGTAAAACTGATAAACCAAGTAGAAAATGTCTCCAAAAATTTCTGAAGGAAGGAGGGATAGTAAGAATCCTAACAAAAACACCACTCAAGCCATTGATTTAATCCATATCCACTAATTTCCACAGGAAGGAAAAAAAACTTCCAGCGCACTAGATTACTAGCTACAATAGTAAGTTATTGTAAGAAGGTTATTGTGTTTACCTCGCCTGCAATCGGTTTCAAGTGGATATCACTCCAAAAAATATCTTCTTTCAAGAAGGGAAGGGCGATAATAAATATTTTTGACAAGATATGAAATGGATATTGTTTCTGGTACAAATATAAAAATTAAAGATTATTGCCATTAAGATCTTCAACAAGAATGTTGCATGATACATATATATAAAATGTAAATCTTAATACCATTAAAATCGTCAATAGGATCATCTCAATGATCCATATGTAAATGTAAATCTTACTATAATAAAAATATTCAACATGAATATTGCAACTATACATGTAAAAAGTAAATCTTACTACAAATAAAATCTTCAACATGAATATCCAGCTATACATGTAAAAAGTAAATCTTACTACAAATAAAATATTCAACATGAATATCACAGCTATACATGTAAAAAGAAAATCTTACTACAAATAAAGTCTTCAACATGAATATCACAACTACACATGTAAAAAGTAAATCTTACTACAATAAAATCTTCAACAGGAATATTGTAGCCGACGATCTTGGCCTCAGATATTTTCCTCGGTGGTTGGCGTTCCTCCCATCCTCCCACTTGCTAATTGTGAATGCCTCACCGATACCTCCCAACCAATGCTAGGGGTACTCTTCTTCCCCCTCATCCTCCCGAACCGTAAAGGGGTCACAGACACAACCAGAGAAATGCTAGCTCCTAGATCACCTCGCAAGGTCAAGCTACCACTCTCTATCTGAGTTGGGTATCCCAACTCCCACAAGAAAAATTAGTCAAGAGTAAAAACCGATAGCATAACCTTATGCATACCAGACGTGATCCATTCCCCTCCTTTTCCATTTATTTTATAGAGTTCTCTTAGTGACTAGTTTCCAAATGCACATTTAGTTCTTTTTATTAAAAATTAATTAGGAAAATTCTCCCCCATACACTTGTCACCCGATCCCTTAGTTGCACCATAATTTTATTTTATTTATTAAATTAAATTTCCAATTTCCTTCACCCACCTAAAAGTGTTCCTAAAAAAAGTCCTCGATGTCCCTTTATTCCCTCACATTCCCTTAATGACTGACGCCTTTCTTAAAGGTTAGTTGAGTTTGAATTTGGAAAGTTCTCTAGACTAGATTCCCTTCTATGTTCCACATTCCTTTTGTATTTAAGTTTCCCCTTTTTGGTCTATGTTCTAAATTAGCAAGTTTTGCACAAAACCAACAATTAATCTTTTAAATAATTTAATCCTCCATTAATTTTTAAATTTAATTTTAATGTTTGATTATTTTTTTCTTCATGCCCCATTTATTACTTTCTTAATTAAATTTTAGTTCTCATGACCTACTTAGACCTAGTCTTTAAATTCAACTAGGCTCAACAAAATTGCTTTTAAGGGAAATTTTATAATTTTTAAACTTTACTCATGCAACAATTATCTTAAGGATGACCAGGTTAAAATGAGATATTTTTTCTAGGTACCTAGGTTCATTGACTCACCATTGTTAAAACCATGACGCGCCCTTCAAGATGCACTATGTGCTCCAAGGGCACCACTCTCCTTCATTCATGTTTCATTTATGCGATGTGCCCTTCAAGACGCACTACACACTCCAAGGGTGCCACTCGCCTTTTGAATGATTTTGGTAGACGTCCTCCCTTGGAGTCAATACTCCATCGAATAACCTTGTGGGACACTAAGGGCCTCTAAGGAATAAGGACCCTACCTTATTGCATGCCCCTTAGAATCATCGTGAGCGACTGTCACAGTCTGCCCTCACGACATCGTGGATCTCTCGAACTAGGTAATCATTAACCTACAGTTCGAGCCATGATGAGAGTGCTAGTAGGCTGTGGTAGGGCTGTTGCCACACCTCTCCCTCAATATCTCTAGTTTTTGTGTGTAACCCCTTTACTCCAAATGTGAGTCTGATTAGCAAGCTATCATCAACCTGCATCCATCAATGAACATGTCATCGATCTATAAACAATATCATAATATACTAGTCATATGTCACATATGCAATAAAAAAAATACGCAAACCATAAAAAAGTCCACTCCCTGACTTGATCTAGAGTCCAAGGAGGTCCATCGATGCCATTGGAATCCTCAATCCATCTGGAGTCCTGCACACTCAGGAGAAACCGGTTAATAACACCCGTCGATACAGTTATAATCAAATAACATATCATCATATCCACAACATCATCATAATCCATAATCGAAACAATCAATCATATAATGAACCGGATCACTTGCACGCAAGTGTCCTCAAAGAATAAATTCAATCAGGTGCACGTAAGAGCATGATGTTACAAATGAAATACATGCAAACTATTTGAAAATATGTCTATCTTTTAAAATTTATGCAAATTGTTTGTAAGAAGTACCAACAACGTTAATGCAAAGTGTTTGACAAATCTACACAAATAAAAACAACAATTTTTGGGTAGTAAGCATAATTTTCCAGACCAACCTAGTTGGGGATATTATAAATATCTTCCTTTATTTGATGAATCCATGGACTGCCAAGGTCTAATTTTGATGCACTCTTGTAATAACTACACCACAAAGTTTCTCTCTACTTTCCTCCAATCTAGGATGTGTGCCACCTTGTTTGTCAATATGCTATCCTCTAATTTCATGCCAACATCTTCATCTAGTGTAGGCTTTACTTCTTCAATTTCATCAATATCTGTTGAGGAATGCATTCATGGTAGATTTTCACACACATTCCCTTACCTCATTTTTAAGCACACCTCAAACACGATCAATTATGAAGCCTTATTTAATACTCGTTAGATGTAATCTTTCACTTAGGTGCAAAGGTGGTCATGAAAATAATCTTTAGAAAAAATAGTAGCTTGTTGATTTGACATCCTTCCCATCAATCCTTCCCTTGTAGTAGTCTCTAGAATCCTCGATGAAAGCTTCAACCACCTATTCAATGTCCTCTAAGGTTTGAGGTTTCAAGTTTGAAGGTTTTTACCACCCCTTTTATAGAAGATTCTAATCCATTGATGACACCCCTTTTTGCAAAGTTTCGAGTATCACATTGGAATTTTCCCACACACCAAGCTGTTTAGTGTGCCAAATTGATCAACATTCTTGGCTTTCCAGTGCACATAATTTGATAGCATTAAGACTGCACACACTAGTTTGAATATATTCCATAACCACATGTAACTTCCATTTTAATAAACAAATATGTATGTAACTAGAGATATAAGGTTGTAATATATGATGATGGGATAATATAGGTTGGTAGATGGTATTGAACCTTTTGAGGGTATTGTAGGAGACATAAGGAGAATGTACTAAGATATTCTTATGGACATTAATGGAAATGGTTGTACTCTTGTTCCCCCTTTCATTTTTGTGGTATGATATGCACTGGATGCTTAGTCACTGTTTTCGTATTCTTTACTATAAATGGTTATGTTTTGTTCTACTTTCTATCATACATTTATGTATTTGTAATTCCTTTCAACATCTTGGGTGAGACCTTACCCTTTCTTGGGTATTGGAAGTGTCAACACTATTGGTTTCTATTTGTTTGCTTGTTCATGAAACTAGGGTCTATTCATAGGGTATTTAGAATACCAATAATTGTTTTAGTCATCGAAACATAATGTAATTTTCAAAGGAAGAAGAATATGTCATGGAAACCTTCAAGAAAAGAAATTCAAGATTGGATCAAGGAGAAAAATTGAATTTGAGCAAAAGGAAACTTAGAATTTAAGTGTGGATCTAGAGTGGTGGAAAGGTAGGTATATTTATTTAGATAAGCACACATTTTTCTTTGCCAAATTCACTAATTTGTTGGAAGAGTGGATAATGAGACATAGAAATCAATTCAGTGCATCGACCTCAAGAACACATACTTTGGAATCAAGAGAAGATTGAAACCCTCCAGAGAGTCCATAATGAGTAGGCATGAGAAATAAAATATTGGTTTGAAAAAATAAAAGAAGGTTATATTGTTGAATTTATAATTGAATATAATGATTCCTTCAACATGTCTAAGAAACATCTTCAAGAAGGCCCTAGAGGACAATTGTTGAATTCAATACCTTTGTGGATTAATATGTTGTTTGCAGAGAATGAATTGCTGAGGATGATCCCAACCCTGATTGAAGAACCAAACTCTAGTGCGATGGGGGGTTTAGGAGAAGGAAGGATGAAGAGGAATTAGAAGAAAGTTAGAGCCAAATAAAATGGATCTAGAAACATGCAAGGTGTTGAGAGATGCTCATTGAGAGAGATCAAATGTTTCGAGAGAAGCCATATGGAAGGTGCAGTTAGATGACCTCAGGAAAATAGGTTAAGACATCTTAGATGTATTAGTGTAGTATAAGAGAGATGAAAAAAGGGATAGAGAAGGGATTGGAGAGGATGATGAAGTGATTGAGAAGATAGAGATGGTGAAGAAGATGAAGATTAAAGAATAGGAGTATAAATAGTAGAAGATAATGTAGGAGTAGTACATGTCAATAACCTATGGTGGATAAGAGATGAATGCACTAAGTCTAATAGAAGTGGCAATACCAATGATGAAGAGTATCTTATGGAGTATGGTATGATTGGATTCCATGGAGGGGGTTGATGCATTGGAAATGGTAGTGTTGTTAGCATATATGAGCTTAGAGGATACATCATAATTAGTGGAAGGTTCTAAAAATGAAGATATAAAAGGGACCCCCCTTTCCAGAAATAACCCCCACACATTATTCATAGGAGGAAGAAGAATCAATAGATGGAGAAGTAAGAAATATAACACAACAATGATAAGGACAAGTAGGAGTTAACAAATATAGTACAATGAAAAGTTTAATTTTTTTTACGATGGTACATACAAACACTACTAGTAACAACATCAGACTTCCCTTGTTCTATGGTATAAGGAAGGATAATGTTGAGCAACATTGGTTTACATGTGAATCCATTTGGTTAATGAATAAGATCACAAATGAGGCACACAATATCTCACAACTTGGGATTACTTTTCATGTTATAAATGCTAAGGTTTATATATATTCCAGGTTATATTGTCTGGTGAAAACGATCAAGTACTTTCCCTCATTTTGAGGATGGTAACCAAGGAAAACCCTAGAATATTCAGGGCACACAAATGGTCAACAATAGGGCTTGAAATCATTACAACAATATACTTGTTAAGAGCTCAACATGTCAATTGCGGTAATTGAACCTAGATAGGAAGGATAAAATCATTCCTACAAACTATGCGAGTGAAACAACCCTCCCAACCCATAGGTCGGAAGTCCACGCACACAAGATTGCTCTATTCCTTTGGCCTGAAGAGCTCTCTCGAATTGGCTCTTCTATTTCCCTTTCGAGAAATCTACACCCACAGAAAACCTCAACGAATCTCCCTTCGCACTTCGAGAGATATGAATTCACGAATTCACGAGTATTGTGGTCAAGCGGTTGTGCCTTTAGACCTTCGAACATTGATATGTCGAGTTCCAATAAATGCTAGAATGCTAAGGTTCTACTTCCACAAGAAATCAACAGTTCTAGAGCTTTCCCTTGATCCAATGGTTAATGCTATTTCACGCACCGGGAGCTTGATATACAAGAGCTCTATGTATTTTCTACCTTTCAGTCCCGAAATCCCGAAAGACTTGCGTGCCTGCTCTGGATCCCACAACCCTTGTCGGGAACCTCCACATTCTTCCACGCATCTCTTCACCAACTTTCTAGCTGACATGGGCTTCTGCCACCTGTCACTTCCTCGCGATCTACTAGCCCGTGTAATTTTTCTATTTCGGGTATCGGGGATCCTAGACTTGCGATCCCAACCTTATGTCACCGCGAACCCCGAATTCTCGAATCCTGAAGTTCTCCCTTTCGCGTTTCGGGGATTCGATCCAACAACCTCTTGGCTTACCCTCATTCATTCAAACCCTGAAATGCCGAATTGCTCGGACCTGCCACGTGTCCAAGTACTGGCCCCACTATGAAATCTTCTGCTGTGTCGGGGTTTTGGATTTCACAATTTCACGAATCCAAGCGTCGAAGCTTCGGTCCTTCCACCCGCGAAACCCTGAGACGAAATTTTGTGAGTAGATCCAATGGTCCTTGTTGGCATGAATCTACCATGAAACCCTCTCTCTCCTGAGCTTCCGCTTGTAGAAACGACCACCATAACCCCCTTGCTCCTTCGCGAAATATGACGGCTCGCGGGACTTCACGAATTCTCTATGGAGAATCTCGACCATCTGCTTCTCCCTTTAAGAACTTTTGCACTCTTAAACAAAGTGTTTTTTCCATGGAACTTAATCGCCTGCAACACAAACTTGCGACGCTTCCTTTAAATGCCTCAAGGCACCAACCTTCTATGCTTTTCCTTGACAATCGCAAAGACTCTATCCCTCCTGAACTTTTCTCCAACCCCGAGTCTTAAAGAAGTCTCCTGCATGCATTCCTTGTGGCAAATCCTTCAATTACTTCAAAGAATTGAAGTCCCTCGACTCTGCGCACTCCTTGCAGCAACAGTCTCTCAACAATTTTCTAGGTCTTATAAACCCTGAAACTACCTTCGGCCTGCGCACACTTTGCACGGCTCCTGTGCCTAACTGCACTTCTGAGGAAATGAGAAAAAAATCTATCCTATCTGAGCTTTCAGAGACAAATCTTTGAACCCTTTGTCAACGCACTCCTTGCGGACAATTCAACTACACTCCTTGCAGGAATTCTTGCTCAGATAGAGAAACAATTGAAACTCATTTCCCTTTCTCTCTCTCAAACTTCAAACACAAAGCATGAAATCATATACACAACATATAAAACAAATGTATAATAGAAAGTAAACACCCATGAGCATAATATTCAACATGCATACACATAGAACAATACGACACCATGAATTTGAATCGAAGCTCTTTCTATTAATTCAAATCTCCATACATGGGTGTTTTCAACTTCAGTTCTCTGCTCTCTTCTCTATTCTCTATGCTCATAATAATCTTACAATTATACAATGAGGGTGTCTATATCCCGTTTCCCTCTTGCGTTCTAAAACTGTCTAATCTAGAATTAAATTCTATCTACCTACATTAACTTTGCATAAATGCCTCTATCTACTTCAGACGAGAGCGGGACGCTCAAGGTATCATTACAATAATACAAGCATGCCTCCACTTAATGACTTCATTAATATTTCAAAACATTTTCAAAAAATGTGCTCAGTGCTTTTCCAGTTGTCTCTTATCTCTGCACTGGCTCGCTGCTGGCTATGCTTGCACGCCCTTGCGATGCTCCTGCGTCAGCGAGCTAAACCCAATCAACAATATATATATATATATATATATATATATATGTGAATGTCATTGAAATTTATATGCCCCATGGTGACCTTTCATGTAAAGTTATGTCCTTTTGTGATGGATCTTTTAATAATTACATCTAATGTCCTAGGTTTGTTACATTTATTACCTTGGTGTTATACTATATTTATTTAGTGACATTATTTTATATACATAACATTTCCTTCCCCTTGAATATACTCTGTCCTCAAAGCAAGGGTTGTGACAAGTATTGCTAACAAAACATGTATGTTTCCCAAGACGCATTGTCCTCTGGTAGGTTCTTTCATTCAATGAGGTATTGATTATTGTTTTGGAATGAAACTTCTCTTTAGCGAGGAGGATTCCTTTTGGCTCTAAAATGATTCTTTCTTCTTCATCCAATATAAGGAGTTTACTTTGTATTTATTGTTGTTGTCCTCACATTTTTTTTAAATATGAAACACAAAAAATATTGTGTATGCAACTTTGATCTGGTAATTCCAAGGCATATGTGACTTGACTAATCTTTTGGTTCATTTTGTATGGACCTTAAAATTTGGGAGGCAATTTGTTCTTTCCTTCTTGTTTGAGTGATAGTTGCTTGTATCGTTGAAGTATCACACACACCTAATCTCCTTCACACTCTCTTTCATATCTATGTTGATATGCTTCTTGTTTCATATGATTATG
The DNA here is from genome assembly GCA_900067695.1 of Picea abies. Lineage (NCBI taxonomy): Eukaryota > Viridiplantae > Streptophyta > Pinopsida > Pinales > Pinaceae > Picea > Picea abies. The sequence continues at coordinate 16,766 of CBVK0100657743.1, forward strand.
GGTGATTGCTAATTTTTCTTTGAATATTTGAATAATCTTTTGACTTTCAACAAAATTATTTATGACTATAGGAACCTTAATTTCGGTCAATACAATTTTTTATTCATTTTGGAGGATCATAACCATATGGGGATTGAAAAGGTGTTATTTTGGTATATGTACGTTAAGTAAAATTGTACCACCTATTACCAGTCAAACTCTCGCTAAAGGGAAAGTCCCTCTTTGTGCTGGAGAGCTTATGGACAACTGCTAGGAAAGCCACCCATTGTCACCTCGGTGGCCTTGCCTCTTCACTTGAAGGCTAGGGTCCCTAACTTAAGGAGGGTATTTCTAAGGGTCAACCTATGTCTAATTGTTGAGTAGAGAAGGGGAGCTTTGAGATTTGGTTTGACTGAGGGATTGACAAGATTAAGATTATCCACTCTCAAAGGATAAAAACAAGCTTAGGTATGAGTGAAAAACATGCCAAAAACACCAATTATGGATAAGCTTATGAAATATTTAACTTCGGACACAATGCTCATTCAAAGTGACAAAATTATGCTTGGAAAGATAAAGTGTTTGTCTTGCTCAATTATAAAAATGCTACAAACAGATCAAACACAGATATCCAGTCATCAATAACCATGAAACCATAGCAATGTGCCTCATTCATTCACCATGTCATTTAGCATCAAGAACTATTACCATCATCTAGAAATTATGTGCCAAGAACCATGAAGAAAGAAGCAAGAGAGCATTGTATACACTTATATATGATCCAATGATTTATCTTAGCCAGTATTTGAAACTTGTTATGCACAATTAGTTGTCAGAACTGCTCCAAAGTCACAGCATGATAACCAATGAGAAATAAACCACTTTTGGAGCCTATACCATAGATTATTATTATCAAATTGTGTCAATCCAATGCAAATATATCCAGTGGATTGTGCTGCAATAAATGTGGTAAAGAACACCAACATCGATATTCAATAAGCAGATTGAAACCACCTTTGACACATTCAAGTCATACTCAGAAATGTGGTAAAGAACACCAACATCAGTATTCAATAAATAGATTGAAACCACCTTTGACACATTCAAGTCATACTCATATTGTTTCAACAATGATGAGACTGCGTGTTTAGTTTTATGTGCCAAATACCATGAAGAAACATTAACTATCAGTCCACGTTCATAGGCAGATTAGGTGTGATCAATTATTCACGTGACAATTAGTATGAGAAACATTCAACCATATTCAAACCACAGGATTTCAGAGCAGTCCACAGAGTTCCAAAACCATGTAAATATACCAGATTTCAATCATGTAACAAAGATAAAGATCAATCCTCAAGTGCTGGTAACCATTAAAAAAATGTGGCTGTGTAAACAAGACAAGCAACTGACAAAATTTTAGGCCACTTAAGTGTTTGGATCATGAACTAACAACACTTACCATTCATAAAAGAGAAAGACCAAAAACTATGCAATCTGAACCAGTTTTGAAACCTTAAGACAGAGATCAATCCAGTGTGACGTTGGCACATTTAGTTAGGTCATTGGACCTTTCTTTGCATCAGTTGGATTTAAGAGGGTTTCAATGTCATGAAAGAGTCAAAACGTTGCAACAACTATGAAGTCATAAGCATGAAAGTCAACTTTTATCTAGATTAGACCATCATTAACAATATTCAGAAATATAACTTGAATTTGAGGCTTGCTTTAGGTGAGAAATCTCGCTATATATCACAATGCATTCAGATTTGAAAACAATAATCCTGAGAGCGAAAGTTAAGTGCAAAGAGACAAGTTGTGCCACTTAATTGTTGAGTCGTTTCACCTATTTCAAAGTCGATTTGCTTCCTTTTAAGTGTAAAGATCATGAGATAAACTCAACGCTCTCACAAATTTATGCAAGATTAACTCAAACAAGAACAAGACTAATGTGTTTCCAAGCATGAAATAAACCCAAATGATCTACGTGAAATTGAGTATTTTTGGAATTTATTTGTTTATTTGGATTATATCTACAAGATGGAAAAGTTAAAGACTTGATTTATAACCCAATGTATGCCGATAAGCCATGATCCAAATGGATTTCAGTGGCCATCCACCTTTTCTACTAAATCACCATTTTGAGCCCGTGGTTTTGATAAACCATGATATTCACCCTTTTGATTGGTAATGAAATGTAATGTCATCTTCATTTTTTAATTATAAACATCATGTAATGATTTCCTAGTGGTCTTAGAACTCCACAGTTAAGCACGCTCAGGCTAGAGTAGTACTGTGATGGGTGATCGCCCGAGAAATCCTAGTGTTTTACTTGCCTATGGAATTTTATAAACTTAGTCCAATTTATCTTACATGTATCATGCAAATTGTTCTCCTCTCACTCTCTCATATATAATTGAGGTGAATGAGGCCCTTTAAGCAGACAATGGAGTGTGATGTAAAGCTTGTTGCGAATGAAGCGTAGCCAACATCTCTTTCTTTTCAGAGATAGGTTGCCCCATTCTGCCAGTTTTTGTTCTACAATGTTTTTCTCTCTTAGTCATTAATAGAAGTTGTTTTTCACTATATTTTTGTGTTCTCTGCATTATCTCTGTTTATTTACTTGTTATATATTGCTTATATTTTTGTCTTCATGTTGTTCTCAAAATAATCTGGATCAGTCGTATCAGAGCAGGCTGCTCCTTATCGTTTCTCAGAGTAGGTCCTCGACAAGGTCAAGGTATAGAGAGTTGGGTTGGAGCTAATTTTGCTTGAGGGAAATGGCTCTCACCAGCCCAAGTGACCTCCCATGGCGGAAGAAAAGAGAGATGACAAAGCAGGAGATCCTTTCAAGACATTGCTCGAGGAAGCCCTTGTGCGACCGACGAATGAGATGATGGAAAACTTTGCACAGATCTTTCTAAGAATACCGATGGCGATGACTGAGGCATATTCAACAAGAATCCATTTTGCAAGTGTGACACCCTTCAAGGTACAAGTCAATTTTGATATCCCCTTATTTGAAGGCCAGATAGATGCATATGCTCTAGAAAAATGGTTGAATCTGCTAGAAGGTTATTACTTTGTCCAATTTTTTTTTGACAGTGAAAAGATCACCTTCTCGCTCCTTAAATCCCTTCCCCATGTCAGAGCTTGGTGGGAAGGTTACTAGGAGAGGTACACTGTAGATGAATCTACACAATTTGGGAGAGAACCCACTTGGGCAACCTTTGTAGATTCCCTAAAGGAGGAGTTCTACCCTGTCAGAAACTATGATGACCAATACATGAGATGGACAACTCTACATTAGAAAAGAGACCAGATGGTGACGGATTACACCAACATATTTCATACCTTATGCTCAAAGTTGGGTATCAAAGACTTTGAGCAACACCTGGTTTTAAAGTACCGCAGTGGTCTACAAAGACTCATCCAAACAGAGATGGATTTCTTGGACATCTACTCACTAGGAGCTACTTACCGATATGTAGTCAAAATTGAGAAGAAATTCAAGAAGCAGAGTAAGTGGGAGAAGCATGGAAAAGGAAAATCTAACTCACATAATGAAGGACAGAGCAAGGAAGGACAAACTCAAAAGAGCCAGTCCTAGATGCAGGAAAAGAAGGGTAACAAGAAGTCTAAGAAAGACACCGAAAAGTGGTGTGAGTTCCACAATAACCCTTGGCACAACACTGATGAATGTCGCTCAATACAGTCATTGGTGGCCGAGCTCAAAGAAAAAGAGTCGAACCCCAACTTGGAAACTGATTCAAAAAATAGTAAAAGGAGACATATAATTGATGCAGAACCCACTGCTACATTCGCAACTACAACAATCCAACTAGAAGAATATCTTGAGGAGGGGGAGCAACTCTTCCATTCACAGATGTGGGTGAAGGGGACTCCACTACATTTTATTGTTGATAGTGGAAGCGAAAAGAACATCATCTCAACAGAGGTTGTCAAGTAGTTTGATTTTCCAACAACACCACACCCACAACCATACAACATCGGGTGGCTTTGCCAAGGTCAAGATCTTCGTGTCAACCAATAGTGTCGCCTGCCCGACAACATCAAGCCCTTCAAGGATGAGGTATTGTGTGATGTTTCCCAACTGGAAGTCTATGATGTTCTATTAGGCCAACCTTATATGTGGAGGCATCATTTTTTTTATGAGTCTCGACCCTGTAGAGTCATTGTTACTATGGGGGATCATCTATATATGATACTAGAGGTAGTTCCAACTATTGTCCCACCAAAAAAATGCCACAAAGTAATGTCTCATATTGCAAAGTTTAGCCTCTTTGCAATCCAGTCAGAAGGTGAATAGAAGGACACTGCAACTATTGCAACCTCAACCCAAGACCTTTCTATCCAACATAAGTAGATATAAAAGGCTATAGAAGAGTCCTAAGATGTTCTTGCTACACATACGGGGGTGCCTCCACACTGCCCAGTCAAGCAAGGTTATAACAGAACCATTCATAACCTTCATGCTGCATCTTCACCAACAAAGTCCTCCCACACTTAGGTAGATCATGCAACTAGATTGGTTGAAAAAATCCAACCCCTCCAACAACAGGTTCATGAAAACCTTCAATAAGCTAAGCATGACAACTTCTTCAGCAAGGAAAGCAACACACCAAGCTTCAGATTTAGCAGAAGTCTCCCCATATCCCATGGGAACTTGACGCAATGGGGACCATTGCCTCATAAGGGGAGAGGAATGATCTAGATGGATCTCGATGACCATCTACATTTTCTACTGAATCACCATTTTGAGCCCGGGGTTTTGATAAACCATGATATTCACCCTTTTGATGGGGAATGTAATGTAATGTCATCTTCATTTGTTAATTACAGATATCATGTAATGATTTCCTAGTGGTATTATGTACATGCCTAGAACATAGAGTTAATGCAACAGATCCCATTAGAACTATGTAGTTAAGCTTGCTCAGGTTAGAGTAGTACTGGGAGGGGTGACCATCTATGAAATCCTAGCGTTTTACATGCCTATGGAATTTTATAAACTTAGTCCAATTTATTCCACATGCATCATGGGAATTGTTCTCCTCTCACTCTCTCATATATAATTAAGGTGAAGGAGGCCCTTCAAGCAGGCAATGGAGTGTGATGTAAATCTTGTTGCGAATGAAGCGTAGCCAAGATCTCTTTCTTTTCAGAGATAGGCTGCCCCGTTCTGCCAATTTTTGTTCTACAATGTTTTTCTCTTTTTTTCATTAATAGAAGTTGGGTTTCACTATATTTTTGTGTTCTCCGCATTATCTCTGTGTATTTCCTCATTATATATCAATTATATTTTTGTCTTCATGTCATTCTCAAAATAATCCGAATCAATCCATGAAAGGAAATCAGTTAGCATCAAGCAAGAAAATATTCAATAATGAATTCACTTAGATTTAACAATCTATCATGAGATCAAATATTTAAAACCTATATTGCAAAATAAACAAAATAAAAAAAAATAAAAAGGGAAAGACAACTATTAGGGTTTTTTGGTTTAAGAGAAAGATAGACCAGTGCTTAGGAAAGGGCTATGGGCTCACTACACAAGTCTAAGTGATGTTTAGGGTTTAAATATGAGACAATGCTGATGAAACCTAAGAGGAATTCCTATTAAGCATTGCCCAGGGATAATAGTATTATTCAAGTTTGGATGGGGGGATTGGTCCTCTAGGGAGCCTCTCCAAGTACTATCAGGATGATGTCAAATCATGGCTATTGCAAGATGGAAGAGCCCTTAGATTTCCTACCTCAATGCAAAAGGAACAAAAACTTCAATGGTAAAAGGTATTAAGGTAAGAAAATCTAGGCCTTAGTTACCCCTCCAAGTGGAGCAATATGCACTTCTTTGGCCTTGTAGTAGCTCTATCCTCTAGAAAACTTGAAAAATATTCTATCTAAACCCTTGAAAAAATATGCTAAAACATCAAATAAAAGAGTATATATGCACAAGAACTTTGTAGGAAAGTTTTCTCATTAATCTCCAACAAATGAAAATGAGAGATGCATCCTCCTTTTATAGCTAAGGAGCCTCCTCAATATAATGAGTAATACAATGTGCTACCTCAAAACCATGGGAACAATACATCAAATGGGGAAAATTAACTCTTAAAATCCTCCAAGTCATGAGCTCCCCCTAAAAAATGGTCCAAACTGCAACTAATGGTCACACATGTGACCAAAATGGGGCTAAATCAAGTGCGCCCTCCTCAAGTAATTTCAATGTCTCTCAAATCAAGTGAAACAAAGGTCAACCAAGGGCCCAAAAACTATGGCACTCCTCCAACCAACTCCCAAAAGAAAGGAAGTGGACATCTCAACAAATAACGCCCTCCTCAAGCATGACATCATCCCACATGTGTGGGACATCCAAGGATGGAATCTAATGAAATGAGGCATGTGTGGCCTCCTCAATAAGGGTGATCATCAAGTAAAGTATTGTGGTCAATGCCATATCATCATGTAGTCAATACAACAACCTATAACCACCACAACAACCTGTAACCACCTCCTAGGAGTCCTCAAATTCCTCAATAACTCCCATGTGTGGTCCAAGGAGGGAATAATATTAATGTATGTGAGTAAAGTGTCCAACTGAGAAAGGATTCCAACTCTGAGTGGTCCATGTGACAAGTGTGATGATGTGGCATCAATGTGAAGGCATGATGCAATATCATAGATCCCAAAGAAATGACACATATACCAATGTAGTACACAAATCCCAAGGTAGATGGCATGGATTCTAATGTCTATAGATATGACAAAAAATGAGTACATGGATCCTGAGGCATGGTACACAAATCCCAATGCAATGTGCCCACTTGGAGTGATCAGTCTAGTTTCTTGGCAAGCCATCAGGTGATGCATGTCTAGTGATTTCTCTTAACATAACATAAAAATAAGGGTTAGTTTTAATATTTGCCTAAGTTTTACCAAGGGGGAATACCATTAACCCTTATATATGTGACAAGTACTAGGACAATGACTATTTCCTAAGTCCCTAGGTAGAAGGTAGGTAATGTGATGAATAATTATGGAAAGGGGAAACATTTCACGTGATGACCCTCAAAGTCATTTTATGCTGCATAGTCCTTGTTATTTTATTCATCTAGCTTTCACGAGATAGGATTTTATACAAGAGTCATCAAGAGGGAGATTTAACATTGAGTTACTTGCCATTGACACTATTTCTTACTACTCCTTTTTTCCCTTTTCTTTACGTCTTCATTTATTGAACAAGCCCCTTTTTCTTTAGATATTCATAGACAAGCTAGGGACTAGGGGAATTGGCCTCATAGCGAGGTGGCATTGCTTAAGCTTTTGTATTTCTTGTCTTTTGACTTTATTTCTCTTCACCTATAGCCTTTTTTTGGATTTATTAACTTAGGATTTCTTTATTATACCCTTTTGGTGACATTCGATAAGTCATACATGATCAAGATAAACTTTTATGGGTGGGATGAAGTGAAATTGGGAAAGTGGAAAGTGTTTAGTATGGTTATAATGTGGACAATGCTACCTTGGCTATTTACCCAGTAGTACAAATTGACCCGATAAATGACAACATTTTTAAAGGAAAACTATGGTCCCCCAAGGTATGACGAGGAGAATAATAAAATCATGCATGTTATGAAGTGCTATCGGATTTCATTTCAATGTTTACCTCTTTCACGACTAACCAATAAGTTATATCATCTCATTCAAATAAACCACCAATATATGGAATATCAAAACAGATCATAGTGAAACCAGAATGTACCATCCATAGTGCATCTGTCATCTAAGGAGTGAGGGAGGAGGATCATATATACCACATCTGAGATAACATGATCATACATTTGAAGGATACAACGAGAAGAACCATACGAGTCTAGAGAATATGAGCAAGATAGCTCAAGCAATCAATACCATGATAATCTTGTGAGGGTCTCTCTAAAGTTATCACCCCTTGGGGTTCAAGATATTTGTTAACAACTTTTATTTGACCATCTATGTGAGGGTGGCAAGATGAAATCGTGTGGAGAGATACTTCACTTTTCTTGCAAAATTCTTTCCAAAAACTTTATTTTAAACCTGACATCTCTATCACTAACAATGACCTTAGGAAACCCATGCAACAAACAGTTTTGCAAAAAACATTGATGATTTATTTTGCTGAATATGTTTTCTTTACATCCATGAAATGTTCATGCTTTGTTAACTTTTCAACCACTATGAATATTTTGTCCTTCCCATTTGACATGAGTAACACTTCGATAACATCCGTGTAGATTTCTTCCCAATTATGATTCATAATATGTAGAGGGTATAGTAACCCTAGTAACATGATGTTTTCACTCTTATTAATTTGGAATACGTCGCATTTTATGACATATTCTAGAATTTTTTTATTCACCCCCTTCCAATAAAGTCATTGTCAAGCATTATAATAAGTTTTGAAAATCCCTACGTGTCTTGTAGTGGGAGAATCATGAGATTCTTTTAACACTTTTAATTAAAACATTGGTGAAAAAGTTACACAAATTCTTTCCTTGTATCAAACAATGTCATTTTCCCTTTCAAATGTTGGATTTTGATTGATGTTGTTGATTAGGTTATAAGATTCAATGTCATTGGTGTATTAAGTATGTATCTTGTATAACCAATTAGGAACCACAATTGTTGTTGTGTATAATTCTACCTCTTCACCCTTTCATGAAAGTGCATTAGCTACTATGTTGTCCTTCCATTTTTTTTTTTTATGTAATATCATAATGTCAAAGGTGGCAATCATCTTTGTCCATTTTTTTTTATTTTGTGGACAATGCATTTTGTTGTTTTAGGTTTTGAATACTACCGTGGTTGGTATGTATAAATTTTTTGCTTCATAGAATATTTTTCTAATGCATGTATGCTAGATAACATCTAGTTATTTCAAGTAAATTTTAATTTAAACTCTCCCTTTTGTTGAGATTTTAACTCTCAAATGCTATTGGATGGCCTCATTGTTGGAAGATTGGTTGTTGTCATTGATGTCAACCCTAGTCATGGGTTTTGGACTGCAAGATTGATGAAGGTATTTGGACATGAAGGAAAATGTACATGCAGATACAACACCCATGGATGGATAGTATACATCATGTTGTTTCCGGTGGTATGTGGCACATCACGTGGATCCTTATGGTTGAGGAGAAATGAATTTTTGAAGATGACAAAGTGAATTGTACATGTAGACCCTGAAGATAATTAAAGAAAAGAATTACAAAATAAGAAAGTGTCAGGTCGGCCTTAATGTTAAAAGGAAGTGAAATAAATGGTATAAATAAACAACATTATACATTCATTTGATACAAGTCGAATTTCATAGGGAATAAGAAGTAGAAGAATGCCAGATTTCAAGGGAGGATGAAGTCTTTTGGTGATGTGTTCTAAGGTATGTTATTTTCAGGTCATCTTACCATTTTTGCTATAACTTTTTTTCTAGAACGATTCATATGGTGAAATAGATATGGTATTGAGACAACATATCAAGGTACCTCTGGTAAAAATTTCAGCTCTTTATTCATTATAATTATGGATATACACTCTATGGAAGATAGGGTTTGTGACTAGTCCTGAAGCTAGTCAATAAACAAGTGTTCCGGGTAAAACAGTCATAACTTCTTCATATAGAATCCAAATGAAGTGGGACCACTTCCATAGGAAGGTGTATGGACTTTAGTCTCTTGTGTGTGAGTTTCAGAATCAGATGTTAAATATTGAGCGTGGGGCATGCTGTACAAGTTGGGTCTTCTGAACAGACCAGAATTGAATAAAGTCTACCATTCTTTCTATAACCTCTTTTTGGGGAGGATTCAAGAAGTGAAAATTGGAGGAGTTTCATAGAATACATTGAGTAATATTATCTATAGGATTAGAGTGCTCCAATAATTGAAGAATTGTAGAAATTGAAGAAGTCTCAGGAAGCATTATCAGGTTCTATGTGATGATTGGTTGATGGTGATGATTTAATGTAAAGTTTTATTATCTGTCATATATTCTTGGGTGGAAGGAAGGGGCAAGGATGGAGAGTTCAAATCTCTCTTGATATTGGAGGATTGTATCTTCCTCTTGGAGGTTTATCCTTCCCTTTACATTTGGAAGCTGTAGCTACCTTTGGAAGTCATTACTTCCCTCTACCTTTGGAAGTCATTACTTCCCTTGAACAAAAACTATTGATTATTTCCCATATATTGTGCATGGTGTATTGTGGTGTATTAGTGTAACTCTTATACTATTGTTCAATGCTCATTGGATATAATTGAATGGTTTAAGTATAAGTTGAAAAAGTTTTTTAAATTGTACTTGATACTGATTCACCCCCCTCTCAGTATCAACACACTATTGTTGGCCCTTGATAAGGTTTTGTGGAAATGTTGGTCATGTTTGACCAATTTTGGGCACTTCGACAGGATGGTCGAAGATGTAGTGCTAGGCCAAGCGGAGATCGCAGGATCTAGCCCCCTTTTGTGGTATTTTTGGGTTTAGGGTATATGTAACGGGTATGGGATGTCAGTCCATAGGTCTTACCCATGCTTAGGCCCCTTTTGTAATGTATAAATAGATATCTAGGAGTTGAAAGAAACACACTAGATCTAAGAGGTATGCAGTGCTAAGTGAAAGTGACGTAAGCGGTTGAATCTATGTGATTGGGTTAGCTCTCTGCATATTGTTTATTGAGAAATTGTAGGGTTAAGTGCAAGTGATTGTAAGAAAGGCTTCATGTTGTGCCAAGGTCGGGGAAGGAGGATCTGGCGAGGTGCGCACAGATCTCCTGTCCTATGAGGAGTTGGTTTTGAGGGTCTGTGCATGTAATAAGATTGACAGAAGATAATAAAGAAGATGAAGAGTTGGTGGACGTAGCCCCACACTGGGGGTGAACCACATATATCCTGTGTTATGGTTGTTTTTTGTGATTGATGTGATTTATGCTTAGTGTTGTCATCTTTATGTATGTTAGATGCATCTGATATAGTAGCTTAGTGTTTAATGAATTCTAGATCTTCTCTATTTCTATGTGCTAAGTGCTTGGGTGTGTTAGATCTTATTGAATACTGCGTTGTTCTATAATTAGGTTTTTACCATCGATGTGAATAAGGTTTAAATTCTAATGAATGTTAACTTCTAAGTGCTCTGTTAAAGAATTGAGATCAAAGATCTCTGTCCCAGCTAGGTTGCATACACTTGAGTCCTACAAGCCCCCGTGCCTCTACCTCGGCTGAGACTTCATATTCCTTGCAGGTGTTTTCGAAAGGGCCAGTATTTAGGGTTTTGTTGGTGCGTTGTTGTAGCATTGAACCTTGGGTTTGCCCCTGTGCCAAAAAATGGTTTTGTTCCTAAGGCCTGAAACTGTGATTGTTGGGAACTGAAGAAAAGAGAAATCTATGTGCGTAGATATGTTGCTATAGTGCACAGTACTCGACTTGACTTGTGAAGCTTTATGCTAAGAAAAGAAGTCTGATCTAAAGAAACGAGTAAGATATTAAATCTTTTTTCTCTGATGAAGGTAATATAATTGGAATTTTTTTCTTCGAAATAATGGATCTAGACATGTTTGATAGATTTGGTCCTAGTCTGAAAACTAGGGTACCACTCGAAGAAAGAAGATATGATATGAATAGATATGATAGAAATAGTGAAATATATGTTATTCCTATGCATAGAAAGAATTGTTGGACTAACAAATGGATGCAAGATCCTAGAAATAAATTTGTACAGGTCCATCACTGTGATCCCAGTGCATAGTACAGGAAAGGATGGAGATCGTTTAAGAGAAAGAGAGGATTGACTCTTTGTTATAGTTGCAGAAGACTGTGACATCTTGCTAAGGAATGCCCTGGTAGAATTCCTATTTTCCTTTGTTGTAAATCTACTGGACATGAAGCTTTGTATTTCCCTAGAACGATTGATAAAGTTGAAAAGATGAATATGAGACAAGAAAACCCCAAGGAAGGCCAAGAGACTAAGAATATGCTAAAAATCCAGAAAGAATTAGAGGCTATATTATTGCATATGAAGGAAATACTAAATGATCACAGAGATACCATTTAACTAGAGATCTTAAAAGAGAAAGAATGCATAGAAGAAAGAATAGGAGACTTTGACATAGACTGTGTATTGGATGCAAAAACACGGGTGAACATTATGACAGAAAGTACTTGGGAAATCTTAGGAAAGCCTACTATGGTTCCTTCACTGGGAGGAATAGGATTGTTTAAAGGAAAGATGATAACTCTATGTTTAAGACTTACCCATGCACCTATGATTTCTCATGGAACATTGACAAAAGAAGAATTTGAGGTCATTAAGTTTGTTGAGAGCATCGACCCCCTTGCACTTTTGTTAGGGAGGAATTGGATTGAGAAATATAAGATCTGAAGGAAAGAAGAAGATGAAGCTCTATAATAGAAAAAGAAAGAATTAAGGGATTTCATGGCTAGGAGAATAACACACTTACTAGAAGAACAAGAGGACAAGTTGAAGCAACTGAGGGCTAGAGACCTAGCCGTTGAAGTTGAAATAACGCAAGAAGGCCTAAAGAACTTATCCATACAGGAGAGTAGAGCATCTACTCCAAAAGAAGTAAGAGAAGAAGTATTACCCTCGAACCCTATGAAAGATCCTCAACAGTGCGAAGTTACTATGCCAAGAGGAGATAAGAACAAGAATGGAAAGAGGAATCCAGAGATGCAGATCATAGGAAAGAAAGCTAGAAAAATTGCAAGAGGTTCCAGAGAGGACTTCACAAAAGGAAGGCTTGTAGAACTTGAACCTCGATGGAATTGTAGAGTAGTGCATATTGGAACTTTGCCATGATGGAGTGATATGATTGTTGGAGGCAACTTGACCGTTAGAACGACGCTCCAGAATGACTAGAAACGCAGTTATTGCCAGAATGTTCACCATTGGATTGTTGGGACCGCTCCATAACAGATGGAATTATATTGATTGAGGCATTATTGAACGTTGGAGGAGTCTATTATGATGTTAGCTATTTAACCCATCAAATGTCTTACCGTGAAATTTTTTGTCAATTGTGATTATTCGAGCCCACGAAGAGTTGACTATTACTGCATTGTGCTTATTGAGACCTCACCATCATTCTACTACCTTGATTGTTTGTTCATCGACTTGAGATATCTGTTATAGAGTGTGTATGTTGGGTGACTTTAGCATAGTAGAGAAATTGGTCAAAGAGATTATGATAGACCTCATGGCCAAGAAGGTCATGTCTGCAGGAGCACAAGCTTCATCGATAAAAGGAGTGCAAGCATCCCCATCTACTACACGTCGATATGGACCCTACCAAACTGTGACATAGAAATGAACCAAGCATCGTGATGACTTGGAAAATGAGAAGCTCATCCCATCAATCCTGCCCGACTACATCCTGCCTCTGGATGGAGTGGTGAGTCGTGACAATGTCTCAAGGGACTTCAACTACATATTGATCACTGCGTACCTCCTGAAAAGAATACGTGCAGTAGGACCACAGTTGGAGAGGATTATAATGCTTAATATCAGTGACTTCAACTTGGGATATCGAAAAAACTATGGAATGCTCGCACCACACAAGTATTTGACCAAGAAAATACGGAAGAAGTTGAAGATAATCCCCCAAGCATGGACCATGGACATCGCAAGATCGACCATCCTCAATGTAATGAGGTTACGACACTTCAACAGACATCAGGAGGTTAACGTATGTGTTAAAATCCTGTTGTCATGCTTCCATGGCAGTTACCTATGGTTGGACAGGTGCATCACAGTAGATCCAATGCTGATCCACCAGATCACTAGATTGGGAATGCAAGGACTAGACCCACAAGAATTTTACCCAAGGAAGGTTGCAGATCGCACCCTGGCACATATAATAAAAGACACCTATGGCGATGTGGAGAAGGGGAAGTGTGGCTATAAGGTAGCCTCCATCAAGAATGGTGTAGTGCGCCTATCTTTCTAGTTGATCGTTGGTAATCTCATCAGGAAGAATAGGCTAATGCAGGTCATGGGGTTTGTTGTCGACCTCGCAGGAAAATATGTTGAAGGGATGCAAATGAATTGGGAGAGCTACCTCATCAACCAGTTAGAGAAAGACTATTGCGAAACTCAGGATTAGGGCTATGAGTTTCATTTCAGTTGGCTACTGATTCTCATTTCCCTCATTGCTTGGGAGATGCCGGAAGGAGCGAACTTCCCTGAAATTGAGTCATTTGAACCACTAGTTGCGAAGTTCAGTATGCTATGGTATTCGAGAGACATGGAAAAGCAATGGAAATCAAGCATTGTGTTCCACATCAATTATATACAGTTGAAGACAACCATTGAATCTTTCCCTCGCATGACGTCGAATACACTGCATTGGTTCATGCCATTCGTGACTTTCTACATAGACAGACACTTCATCTATATCACTGTGCATGGAGATGAACACAATGAAGAGCTCCAGTCCTATTACAAAATCAGAGAGGAGGACATGGAAGAAATAACCAAGGAATGGCCTGTAGAGTTCCTTGTACCAGTTGACCAGGAAGAACTCTCCGACCTTGACCTCATTAGAATCCCTATCGTCACTCGTGAAGAATATGATGCACCCAACAACAACAAGAAGAGAAAGAAGGAAGAGGTACATGAATTGAGCAGCGCATAAAAGGAAACTACACCATATTTACTTGAAGGGGGAGGAGGTGATGAAGTAGAAAAAGAAGATGATGAAGAGGAAGAATACATGCAGAATCAGGGCAAAGTAACACCGCCTAAAGATCCCCTAACATAGACAAAAACACCCAAGAAAAGAAAGGGTTCCCCGACAAAACCTTCATCGCGGAAAAAGAAAAAGCCAATAAACCTCCATTCCACACTATGCTCACGGTGGATGACATTGACCTTATCATTATCGATGTATCAGATACCTCAGAGGACATCTTGCAGTGAAGTGAATCCAAATAGGAGACAATGTTTGACAAGATCGAGGAAGCCATTGAGCAACTTCGGGTTGCACAATAAGAAAAAGAAAACCTCCAGGCGAAGTTTGCAGAGGATAGAGAATAGATCGAGAAGGAGAAAGAGAAACTTCTTGTGGAGCAGATGGGAGTTAAAGAAGCAGTCACTAGAGAACTTCGCTTTGTGACGGGCCTAACACAGATAGAAGAAGAAACTGCTAAGAGTGAGGTGGGGAAGCTCGATGAATCCATTCAACGGCTCCAAGCACAAATAACAGAAATGGAACTACAAGCTGTTCCACGTACTCCACAGGAAGTGCGATATCAAAGAGAGGAAACTGCCAAGAGCATAGTCAAAAGAATCAAGGCATTAGCCTTGAAATGCAAGCAAATCATCAGTTGAAGTGCACAGACCTACGAGCACCTTGCAGAGGACCCTAAACTAAGGACATTGGAGTCACAGATCTAGGAGGCAAAGTAACAGGTAGCAATAGTGCAAGCATAGTTGAAGCTACTGTCATCAGCTGATAGGATGAAAAGGTCACAGGAACAATGCACGGTTCAGCAACAGGTCCATTCCATCTAGAGTAAAGTCATGGAAGTGACCCAGAGGCTCCAACCAGTGTAGGATGAATCTTGCACACATTTTGAGGATATTGAAGGACAAGGTGCACAACTAGAACAAGTAGTCACCACAGTAGAACAACGCTTGGAAGGACTAGTGATTGAGAAATTTATTCAAGAGTTCATCGAGCAAGAGGCTCTAGAAAAGAAGCAGGTTGAGGCATCTCAAGATAAGATCGAGTCCTTCAAGGTAGAGTTACCCAGATAAGAGTGACTCGAGACAAGTTACAGGTGAGTGTTGGGAGCATGTTGGCCCTTGAATAGGTTTTGTGGAAATGATGGTTATGTTTGACCAAGTTTGGGAACTTCGAAAGGCTCGTTGAAGACGGAGCGCTAGGCGAAGTGGAGATCGCGGGATCTCACCCTCTTTTGCGGCATTTTTGGGTTTAGGGTATATGTAACGGGTATGGGATGTTGGCCCATGTGTCTTACCCATGCTTAGGATCATTTTCTAATGTATAAATAGATATCTAGGCGATGTAAGAAACACACTAGATCTAAGAGGTGTGCGGTGATAAGTGCAAGTGACGTAAGCTGTTGGATCTATGTGACTGGGTTAGCTCTATGCATATTGTGTATTGAGAACTTGTAGGGCTAAGTGAAAGTGATTGTAAGAAAGGCTATGTTCTATGCCAAGCTCAGGGAAGGAGGATCTAGCAAGGTGCGTGCAGATCTTTTGTCGTATGTGGAGTTGGTTTTGAGGCTCTATGCATGTAATAAGATTGACAAAAGATAATAAAGAAGAAGAAGAGTTGGTGGATGTAGCCCCACGCTGGAGGTGAACCACGTATATCCTGTGTTATGGTTGCTTTGTGTGATTGATGTGATTTATTCTTAGTGTTGTCATATTTATGTATGTTAGATGCATCTGATATAGTATCTTAGTGTTTAATGAATGCTAGATCGGTTCTATTTCTATGTGCTAAGTGCTTGGGTGTGGTAGATCTTGTTGAATACTGTGTTGTTATGTAATTAGGGTTTTACTTGCGATGTGAATAAGGGTTAAATGATAATGAATGTTAACTACTAAGTTCTCTGTTAAAGCATTGAGATCATAGATCTATGTCCTAGCTAGGTTGTAGACACTTGAGTCCTACAACCCCCCCTACCTCTACCTCGGGTGAGACTTCATCTTCTTCGCAGGTGTTGCCAAAAGGGATGGTAGTTACGATTTTTTTGGTTCTTTGTTGTAGCGTTGAACCCTGGGTTTACCCCTGTGCCAACAACTATGCTTTGTTATCTCTCAAATTCGGTATTGTCGAACTTCTATGGATAAGACACTACAAAAAAAGTTGTGGGAAAAGTGAGGGTGTATCATTTAAAATCCCTTGTAAATAAGTTGTTTATGGAAAATAATATGTTTCAACTTAGGATATAACATGAAAACTTTGTGATAGAGAATATAATTTCATTCAATACTCTCATAAGTCAACTTATTTATGTTTATAATGAGTTGGAGGAAGAGGATAAGTGTATTACCTTGTTATGTTCTCTACTAGACTCATGGGATAATTTGGTTTTAACAATAGGTAGTACCAATCAACTGTCTCCATTAAAGTTTGAGAATGTAGTTGCATCCTTCTTATCAATGAAAATGAGAATAAAATAAATGGGAGAGCATAAAACATATTACCTAACATTAAGGGGTCATTCCAAAGAAAGAAGAAATAAGTTTAGAGGAGGGAGATTTAAATCTAGAGGCAGATGTAAATCTCCATGGGATCCTTTAAAGAAAGTATGATGGAAATGTGTAAAGTGAGGCATTTTAAGAAGAACAGTAGATCAGGAAGTGTTTATAGAGGTAAATGGTTAGATGATCCTATTTTTATTGAAGGGAAGTCCTCCTTAGAAGGAGGGGATGTGTATTTTTCTTCTACAAGTACACAATAAAAAAGTGGTGTATCATTCATTGAATCAGGTGCCTCTTTTCATATGAATCCTCATAGGGCTCCTCAGCAGACC
>CBVK0100657752.1:0-17333 GCA_900067695.1 Picea abies
CTTCGGCCAAGAACCTTTCATTTTCTGAATCTGAATCCTCACTTACCTCAATTGTATTTTTTGTGTCTGCACAGGGCTTGGGTTTGTTTTGAGCACATTGTGAAACCTAATGGGCAACCCTTTTACTCTTATAATTGGCATTGACATTGCCCCTAAGCTTTTTCCTTGTGGTTTTTTTAACAGCCTTAGTACAACTCTTAGGATACAAATCTGGTTGAGTGTCGGGTTGAGTAGAGTCAGGGTAGGTTGAGGGTTCCAAATTAGAGACATGAACACAGGGTATGAGCGATGGGGGAGAGATGGTAGGTTTCACAAGGGTCTCTGTGATAATAGGTTTGTCAACCTGTTCAACATTACCGAAGCCATTTCGTAACACAAAAGCATCCCAACAATCATTTTTTAATTTCAACTAATGTATAATGATAATATTGATTAAACCATGATGGAACAAACTAGACTCGGACTTCTTCCTCTTAAACCACTTTCCCATCTTGTATAGACTTCTAAGGAGAAAATAGGGCATGTTCAGCAGGAAATCAATGAAGCTCATAAGCAATCGTAGGTGATACAGGAAAACCAACCCAAATATTCCCTCACAGGTAATAAATTGTTTCACAATAGCTAACAGGTCATGCCATCTAGGTTTTAAAGATGAGACAGGCATACCTCGGTCGTAGCTAGCAATTTTCCTTGAGGTGAACAACAATGACCAAGGGACCTCTTCGACTTTTGCGTTCTTGAACCACTTTTTCCCCACAGCTGGTAAACCGTTAGCTTGGCTCAAAAAGTCTTCATTTACCTCAAGCTACACATCACCTATCTTATCTCTACAACCGTCGAAAGTCAATGTGAATTCTTGGGCAACTCTCAGGTTGAAACCCTCAAACTTCTCAATAAACAAATGCCAGCCATTCCTTTCTAAGTCGTCTCTGGCGTTGTTAAATGATAACAAGGTTTGGATGCCATTGGGCTCAATCCTCACCATAGGATCCATGGCTAACAGAAGGGAATCAACACAGAAATCAGAGGTAGGGTTTGATACAGAAACATAGAGCCATAGTCCCGAGTTTCCTCAATGCAATGCAAAGACAGTTCAAAATGGTAGGCAGGAGCATTAATCACCATGTGTGGGAATGAGATCATGAAGCCCGAGGCCATACAGAGCCATAATATCACACTCTACTTAAAATGACACCTTGGCACATTGGTACGCATAAGGATTAGAACAGTTGAAAACCATAGTACGCACATCCATGACTTGATTACAAAGATAAATGTATCAAATAAACATTGAACCATTAAAAGTTTTATGAATCAAAACCCCATTAATATTAATCGAATATTGGGAGTGGGAGGTTTTTTACTTATGTAACCAAGGCATGTTTAAGACCAAGGAGTTATAAACTAGGAAAATAATCATGTTCATAGCAAAATGCAACAATTCGATAAAAGGCCATATGAACAGTTTTCCAAAAATCAAAACAAAGTATCAATTCCAGCTGTGATTTTTCATGCTTACAGTCATGAAAACAAAAATTGAAAGGAAGATATGCAGAAAGAAATAAGTGACAAGTGTCGTTTAGTGAGAATGGTCGTGACGAGTAACGAGAATTTAAAGACCCTGTGTAGGCAGCTTGTAAAAATAGAAATTACATTATTGCTACCAACATGTTCCCCTTTTGAATAAGATCTTTGATATGACACCTGATTTCGTCATTTTCCAACAACGAGCGATGATAGATTGGTCCATTAGGTAGAGGTGAATTGGAGGTCATATCAATTGGATGCTTGACTTGGCAGTGCGTCAGTACCCCGGTGGGTGAGGAGAAGATGTCTCTATATTCTTCCATGATCTTTTCCACTTGCTTCTACTGCAAAGAGAGGCTTTACGTAGAGGCAACAGATGTGGTGATGACCTTCCGCTTGCTGTGAGCACAGATCAGAAAGAAGACAAACTTCTCGATATATGAAACGACCTTACTACATTGCTTACCAGAGATTAAAGAAATAGCAGTAGGCGACACTACCTCTAGTATCCTATACAATTTTCTACCCAAACTAATAATAAAACTGCGGGGTCTAGACTCATACACAACATGACGCTTCCACAAATATGGTTTTCCTAAAATAACATCACAAACCTCAAGGGGATAAATATCACACAATACCTCATCTTTGAAAGGATTGATGCCATAGGGTAGACGACACAGTTGGCTAACACAAAGATCTCTTCCTTGGCAAAGCCAGCCGGAAGTGTGGGGTTGTGGGTGCAATGTCATTGGCAAGTCTAGTTGCTTGATGACCTTTGTTGAAATCAGGTTCTTCTGACTTCCTCTATCAACAATGAAATGAGGTGGATCCCCCTTTACCTGAATTTGTGAGTGAAAGAGGCATTCCCCTTTCTCTAGTTCTTTTGGTTAGCTTGTTCAGACTTTGGTGGTAGTGACAGTAGCACTGGGTTTAGCATCGATAATCTACTTCCCTCCTTTGGGATTTGATTCAGAATCAAAATTGGCCTCTGACTCAGAAGCCTTCATATCGACCATGAGTGACTGCTTGGAGCAACATTGTTCAGTGTTGTGCCAAGGGATTTTATGGTACACACACCATTTTCCTGTTTCCTTCTTCATCTTTTCATTGCCGTTCTTTTGTTGTGGATTGGATTGGTTGTCCTGAGAGTGGCCCTCTTTTCTCTGTCTCTTACTGTGTGGGTTGGGGATTCCTTTCCCCTTCTTCGAATGTGGGGAGTGTTGAAACATATATATATTTCTAAACTTTTGGACTTTGAATAAATTTCATTCTTGGTTAAATAAGAATAAGACGCACATGATATACGTCGTTGATGAAGTCTTCCATATAATCGAACAATCCTAAATCTCTTCATATTTGTGGAGCCACCAAATGGTTAAAGAGATAAGTTTACAGAGTCTTCTTTGAAGCTTCACGCTTCAGGCATTTCAACAAGTCATAACATTAAAAATACCGAAACCTGAATATATCCGTTATCACTTTTTCACCAACTTTTGAAAGACATGTTTCATGGTAAACATGTACGCTTTAAATCATCCCTGAGTCAACACGTGGCACCTTTCTCTGAGATTTTAATCTAAAGAGTCACATGATTCTAATTAACACTTAGCACCCCCCGGCCTTGACACGTCATCTAAAATGATGTCATCTTCAACACATCACTACAGGTAATAGCCTTTCAAGAATATAACAAGGAACTAACCTTCAAATCCACGAAGTGGTAAAATCCTGAAATATCAAATCTTAATTAATTAAGTTAATAACAATTAAAGACGCTTAATAACTTCATACTTCGGAAGTTCAGATGTTTATCATCCCTCACATCCTGAAATCTTCGAAGTCCGAACTTTCGAAACATTTCAAAATTAAAAGGGGTTAATTAAAACTAAAAACAATTATCCAATAATTAATCATTTCGCGGTTTCGGGTTTCGGGGATTCTATCTCAAGCTACTCATTAAAATCTCGAAGCCCGAATACCCAAAAATGTTTAAAGTTAAACATGATTAATTAATATCTTAAACAATATTATCTCATAATTAATTTCTCATGAGTTCGTGATTCGGGAATTTTCAAACCTGTTTCATCCAAGTTCCCGATCACGACCCACCAATATTTATGGCATTAATCACAAATCAATGGCAATGATTTGAATATAGATTGCAAATCACTGCCTAGATTTCCTCATTAAGATAAATTAATTTTTCGTCAGTAAAGGTACTCATAAATCAATATGCTTAAGGTGAATAATAATATTGGATTTAGAAATATATTTTCATTCTCGCAAAATAACAAGTGTTAAGCCAGCTGCATGAGCTCACACATTATCCTGTAGCAGGTAACACAGTTTTGATTTCATTAATATCATGGCACCACGAAAAATGGATAAAGTAGATGGTGAGAGCATAAATTTGAACACATATTTTCTCTCAGACACTTCACCGAGAGCCATAGATACCGTGAAATACTGGACACAGGTGTCCGATATTATACAACGAGTTGATAAATTGCCTAGAGGATTCAGGTGACGAAGTAATCGAAACTCATGCGACTAAACTCAGGGATATAGCTGAGTCAGATATACACAAGATGGTTGTGCAGCCGAGGCTCATGTTGTATAACAACATGATAGGCTAGGCCCTGGAGAACGTCGACATTTCAACCAGGAGCATTTGCAATTCACATAAGGTTGTTGTTGGGTCTTTTCGACTGGAGCATATACAAGTAATGTATAAATTATCCCCAATTTTTAAATACAGTTACAATGTTGAATTCATAATGGAGTTTGACCAACAGCAGTGCACACAGTATGGGAAAAAATACCCTAATTTAATCAAGGACTGGTGGGGGCATCCTGAGAAATTCAGAGCCGACACTCACATCATATATGTCATAGCATCGTTAGATGCCCATATGATCTATGTGGCTATGTTTCTATGTAGGATATTTAGGAAAAATGACTCCTCTCATTTTCTACTGGAATGGGTACCAATTATGCATGAAGTGGTTGAGGGATATTCTTTCAACTAGGCCAAGATGTTATCAGGCAACCTGGCCAAAGAAATCATAGGGTACTAATTGGCAAATTCCAAAGGGAAACTTGCTCCTTTCTACATTTCATCATACATCATGGATGCCCTTTTGTTTATCACTCCTTTCCCTCTGATGAGCTGGAGTTGGAACCCAACCAATGCTGAGCCTATCCATTTCTATCACTCTAAGTTGTGGGACGACAAAGCTAGATATTTCTTCTATGAAATTTGTCATTATGTAGTGGTGTCAATTCATATCACCCTATACGGTTTCCCACCTCCCAGAATTTCAGACAGAATCATGGATAACCTAGGAAGAATATCAAACTGGTATATTGAGGAAAACTTTTCCTATATCAGGGTTTTTGGGTGCATGGTTCCCCCCCCCCCCTTTTAACCAGATCGGTTGGTATGCCAAGAGGTTGTGGCTTTAGAAGACATCAAGTTAGTTGATATTGAGTTTAAGTGGTAGGATCCCCATAAGATTATGGAAGCTCACCTGGCTCAATACAATTTAAGGAAGTATGTGCATGATATTTCCCCTCAGGACAAAGTATTCAGGGGAGTCAGGTCATATGAGGAAGTATTGAGTAGAGTCTGAACTCTGTCTCCCAATCAATTAGCCAATTTCAACAATTTTCAGAAGCATAGAAAGAATAGTTTTCCAAAGGTATTACAAGGGGAGCCAATAACACCTTCATCTACATAGGAAGCTACGCCTTAGTTATTAGAGGCAGAAATTTCTGACAAACAGAGTACTGAGGAAAATACGAAGAATCTCAAAGTCTCAATGCAGGGAGTGGAGACTTCATTACCAAACCCACCAAGCACTCAAACAACAGCTCATCTTGAAGATTTTCAAAAAAAGGGATAGGATACATCGTTGTCTACACCAGATAAGCTGGATACCAACACAACAAAACAACAACTGTCCATAGAGATAGGTAGCCCCATTATGTCATTAATGCCTTTACAGTCGAGTCATGGAAATCCCAATGACCAAGTCATATTTATAGAGGACCTTACTCTGATTTCAGCCGAAGAAATGCTTCCTTCGGACTTCTTTTTCAGTAAGAAGAGAAGGGTCATAGTTAAAAGAGAAATGCATCAAAAATATGGTACAACAGTCAAAAGGAAAAGAATGTTGTATGATGGACAGGGTCTAGATGATACAAAATTCTCTAGGGAAATGGCAGGCTCAGTAGGTGCCTTTGCCACGACCAATCAATGTTTAGTAGAAAATATAACGAATTAGCTGAAACAGAGAAATCTGTTGGTAAGGAAGTTGCAAGACTAGATGAAAACCATGGAAAGGGATATCAGAAATAACATGAACAAATAGTGAGCTCCATCAAATCTCACAGGACAACAGAGGGTTGGTCACTCAGCAAGAAGAATTAATCAAGAAACTAGAAGCCAATATATAGTTGGTTGAAGGTACAACAATAGATATGGTAGCTTTCCAAGCTCAAGCATTGAAAGTACATGAGAAGCCAGAATCAATCCAACAAGATCCTTTTACAAAAGTGGAAGCCATTCAAAATTGTTACTGGGTGGTAGACCTTTCCCTGAATAAAATTTACACTAAAGAAAGGGAAGCTCATGCAACTCGGGATAAGTTTCAAAAGGCTATCTTTCTAGTACCAAAATATTATGTATCGGCAACTCCTCAATTTTCTCTGTATTAGAAAACCAAATGTAACATAATTTTGAAGGCCTGGGAATCAAATATTGCCGAAAGAAAAATATTGGCCAGAGAGGTACACAAAGCTTGTCTAGAAGAAATATCTTCACTAGACAAAGGTCTACTTGATGTTGAAGGAAATAATATCTCTGAAGCCCTAGGGAATATTGACATAGCAAGGAACCAATGTAACTCTAGGAAAAGAAAAGAAGAGGCCATGACGATCATCTAGTAAATGAACCAAATTGATCTTATCCAAATAAAAAAATGGATACTTAGTCCAAGCATGGAGTTACAGGACACATATTTGGGAGCAAAGAAGATACAGGAAAGGTTTCCCCAAATAGAAAATAAGTTATACATTTTTGAAGCAAATGAGGCAACTACACCTTCTGGGTTGGTGGTACAATTAGTGAGCAGTTGCATCCAATGTGTCAAATACGGGAAAGCCAACACATATGGAAAAAAATGATAAAACATGTGAATATGACTCATACAGGTCAGGATCAGATGACAACTATTTCCAAGTAAAGGATGAGGAGAAGAAATGCCTCTGCTAGCAGACGAAGAGACAGAGGAGAAGGCCAATGGAAGTTTTCAGTTTTACATATTGTAAAATTTAGTATTTTTAGAATTATGAAAAGTCCAACCGTTTTGAGTTGAGACCATTTTGTATAAAATCATAGATTAAAGATTTATTTATGGCTTCTTCTTTTTGACTGTAATAGAGAAAACTATCCTTATAAAGTATTAATACAAGTGCAGATAGAGATTCCAAGTTTTTTTAAATCTAGGTTATGTGTTTCTTTTGTTTTCCATTTCTCAGCATCCCTTTATGTATTCCTTGATAAATGCTTGGTTCCAATTTAGTACAACAACTACTGTAATCACAAGGTATTAGTAATTTATTAAGTAAGAAACTTTTCCTTTGCATTTATTGTGAGTAAATCAAGACTTGCTTGATGTGTATATTACTGCATTTTATGCGTTATTCAAGGTTACACTATCTCTTTTCCTCTACTGAAAACAAGGTAGGACTCTTCAGTAATTGATGCCTTGCTATGTTTTATAGTTTTCTATTTTCATATCATACCATTCAATATTGCAATTTCGACTCAGATATGAAATACGACCTCTGTGCTATCAAATTGTTAATTTCATTGAAGGAATTTTTCTCATACAACTAAGGTAGAAAAAGCACTTTAAAACACACTCAAAAACATTCATGATGCCTGACATTATTCTTTGAGCCTTAAGTTTAATCTCAAGAACAACATATTTTTGGCATCGTTGCCAGGGACAGAGAAACAAAGTTATTTTTCCCTGGGAGAACGACAAGGTGAGATTCTATCTTTGATAGTGAATGAAGGTTGAACACTGAATTACAACTATTTTTATTTTTCACTTGGCGACTCCACTACAAATAAGATGGCATTTAATCAAAAGAATACCAGAAGAAATCCAGATGATAGGTATACCACACCTATATATGAACCCAAAAATTTATTAAAACCAAAGGGATACCTCAAGTCGACTACCATATCAACAGGTAAGAAATACCAACCGAAAATCACACAAGTCAATACTAAGGTTCCAATTGAAGAACCAACCCCTGAAAATAATATTAAACAAACACCCTCTATGGAGGCCTTGACTAGCCAGTATGAGGTTAGGCACGAGAACCTGGAGGAATTTGTACCCAAAATAATGATTGAAATTGACACTTCTGATTCTCCAAACAGTCTCAATAAAAGATCCTCTTCTATACTCGTTATCATTACTTTTCTGTCTACCCCATCCTCACCCGAAGAAAAGGTTTTAGTTCTCTGAAATCCTGAAGAGTGTACTTTATACCCTAATTCATTTCCTATTGGTTCACCTATATATACATCTTATAACTCTAAAGAAACCAATCCATGTTTTCCTTTCCCTCCCTTTCTAGACTTTACTTTCCCTAATGATCATTTTCCATATTTCCCTTCGTCGCATCTTGAGGAAGTTGAAAGTTCGCCACTTCTGTCTGTAGAAGTTTTTGAAAACCCTCTTTTCAATTCCTGAAGTTCATCCCCTAGACTTTCAATGGCATTCGTTGGAGGTGGCGCTAGAGGAGGTGGTGGTGGAGGGGGAGGTGGTCAAGGACAACCTCCACCCACTAGGATTTTTTCAAAAGTAGTGGCCATATACACTCCCTTGGTCCTCGCCCCCGCCCTTCATGATTTACCTAAAAATTATATGAAGAACTTACCAAAATTTACGGGAGAAGGAGATTTAACTACCATAGAGCATATCACCTTTTTCGATCAATTTGCTGATATATTAGGGATTGAGCATGAAGATGATTATTCCAGGATTTTAGTTCAAACGTTCGAAGGGAAAGTAAGAATCTGGTTTCAAGGACTCCCAGTAGGATCCCTTCGGTCCTACGATGATTTAGAAAATGATTTTTTAAGAGAGTGGAGAGAAATGAAAAACCATATTTACTGCTTGACTGAATTCGGGGCATTGAAAAAGAAGAACTTTGAGTTGGTTCTAGAATTTACTCAGATATTTAACAAACTTTATCATAATATTGCAGCAAAATTTAAACCCTCTCAACGTGTAGCGAAGGTGACTTTCGTAGGGGCTTTTGAACCCGACTTTGCTCTGCTTTTAAGAGAAAGACGACCGGCTACCCTCACAGGGATGCAATACGATGCTATAGAAATTGAATCCAACATGATGGCATATGGTAAACTAAAATCCAAGGTTGAGACATGAACTAAAGAACCTAAATGCTTCAGGGAACAAGTAGGGCCCTCCAGATCTAGGAGGTCTATTGAAGAAAAAATGGATGACATGGAAAATATAATCAAATATTTGTCAAACAAAATTTCTAGAATGGAACTAGACCAAGCCAAACCTGATCCATTTGCTTGAAAATATTTCAGGAGAAATCCTAACCCCGGGACCCAGCAAAGACAAGTAAAAAACGAAGATAAAAAAATACAAGGTCCTTTTAAAACGAAATTTTTATAGGAGATGATATGCATAAACTCATCTAACTAGACAAGATTATGAAAGATCTCTATACCAAGAGCACATGTTTAGTAACGAGGAGAGTATACATAACCTAGGAGAGTCTTCATATCAAGGAATCGCTGAATCTATTATGAAATAACTTCAACAAAAGTATAATTTAATGCCCAGAGAAAAAAATACTACAAGTGTTCCATAAAAAAATATTAGATTAAGAAACAAAGTGAATGAGGCGGTGGTTACTAAACCACTAGTTGAAAAACAAGTTGCCCAAAATAAAATTCTTGAAACCCTAACAACACATGTAAATGTGTTGAACATGAAAAAAATAGATCTAGCTAAACAATAATACACACATTTGCAGAGAGAATTGGAGAAAGAAGAAGAAGGAGAGAAAGAATGGAAGAATTCTCATTAACCGTTATGAATAATGAATAATTTACACATGATATACTATGTATATCTCAATGAGTTAGACTTGAGGTGAACCAATGCACCATAGTGGTGGCATAGAGTGATCTGGACACACACCAACAGTTACAAGAGTGAACTGCCACCTATTCTAGTCTCTCAGGCAGTTATGGGAGTGAACTGCCACTTAGTTGAGTTAACTAGTCAACTAGTCTTTAGTTAACTGTCTGAACATAGAGTAGTGAGGAGTTAACTTAGGGAATCAAGGCTAATGCACCACTCTGGTGATGATAACAAGGCAAGTTCTAATTAGGATGGTGATGATCCCAATGTTGCATGGTGATGATCTCAATGCAACATCTAAAAAACCTCATGGGAACCCCCCCCCCCCCCCTCAAGGTACAATGTATGTAAAAATAAGAACTATAGCTGCTAGGAAATTGTGTCCTTCACTCCAAGACGACCTCACAGAGAATGGAATTTCTGCTCAGTGAAGGTCTTGGTGAAAATGTCTATCATTTGTTCTATTGAAGGACAGAACTATACTTCGATGATCCCCTCATGTACTAAGTCCTAGATGTAGTGCATGTGGATCTCAATTTTCTTCGTTCACTGCCTCTGAACTGGATCTATGCAGAACTTCAGAGTGCTCTGGTTGTCACACAAGATGACAATCAGCCAATGAAACTGAATTCCCAACTCAGTGAGAAAATTTTGTAGCCACATAGCCTGAATGGTTATGTTAACTACCCCTCTGTAGTCTACCTCGACTGATGATAGATCAATGGTAGCTTGCTTCTTGCTCGACCAACAGATAGGCCCGGAACCAAGATTGAGTGAGTAACCAGATGTGGACTTGCAATCAATGTTATCGCTAGCCCAGTCGGAATAAGTAAACCAAATGAGATCTAATGTAGAGTATGTTGCATAATCAATCCCAAAGGTGATGGTGCCCTGTACATATCGAAGGATACACTTTGAAACTTTCCAATGTAGCTCATGCGACTCTTGCATGAGCCTGGAAACTACGCCAACTGCATAAGAGAGGTCTAGTCTGGAGTGTGTGAGATACAACAAGATCCCCACTAGCTATCTGTATAGTGTGCTATCAACCAGTGGAGTCTCCCCTCCATCCTCAAGTTTGACTCCTTATAGGAAAGGAGTCGGAGCAGACTTGCAGTCTGTCATGTGAAATCTCTCAAGGAGATCTCGTGCATACTTGGCCTGAGACAGTTTGATGCTTGATTCATCCTGACTGATCTCGAGTCCAAGGAAAAAGTGTAGTAGACCCATGTCCATCATCAAAAACCTATCATGTAGAATCCTCTTGACTGCAACAATCACTAGAGTCGAGTAACCGGTGATCAACAAATAATCGACATACATAACTAAAAGTAGAAGTGAATCAACTGTCATGAGCATGTATACATTCAGGTCTAATTTACAATGTACAAAGTTCTGTGACAACAAGTAGGAGTCCATCATGGAATACCATACCCTCGAAGCCTGGTTAAGGCCCTAAAGTGACTTCTTCAGTTGACAAACCAAATATGGGTCCTGTATAAATCTATGGGGCTTCTCCATGTAGATATCCATAGAGAGATCACCATGAAGAAATGCATTCTTCACATCCATCTGATGGAATTCCCATCCCTTGGTTTCCACAATGGCAAGGGCTAATCAAATGGAATCTATATTCGCTACTGGAGCAAAGGTCTCATCATAGTCAATACCATGAACCTACTGAAAGCCTTTGGAAACAAGCCTGGATTTGTATCTCATGATCTATCCATCCACTACGCTCTTGGTCTTATAGACCCATATTCATCTGATAAGTTTCCTCTCAGAAGGAAGGGGAACTAGATCCCAAGTCTAGTTCTTGAGAAGCGAGTTGTACTCCTCCTGCATGGAAGATTCCCAAAAGGGATTTCCAGTAACCTCTCCATAAGACTGTGGATATAAATACTGAACCAAGAAAGGATGCCTAGAAGGAAATGGTTCAGTGACAGTGAGTGCAACAGGAGGCTCCTTGAAATTAGATCGAGTCCTCCTAGTATCGGCTGGATCACCTACGAGATCCCCTGCATCTTGAAGAGTAGTTTGTGCCCACTTGGGACTCTGCTCTGACTCTGCAACTACATCTAGATGCTCTGACTCTGCATATGACTGTACTAAATCTGACTCTGACTCTGAATCCTCTGATCCCTCTGAATCAGAACTCTCGTCTGAAGAAGATTTGGCATGTGCATTCTCATCATCTCGAACAGGTGGAAGAGTGAAGGTGTCTGCATGTGATTGTTGAGGTACATGCAAGACACTTTCCTCAAATTGGACACTATGCTCAATGATGAGCCGGTCCGAGGAAATATCAATAAGCCGATATCCCTTCACACTGTTAGGGTATCCAACAAAAATGAACTCCGTGCTATGTGGATCAAGTGCCTTCCTCTTTTCAGAGTGAATCTGGGCCGATGCATGTGAAACAAAAATGTGAAAGTGGGCCACTTCTGGTTTGAGGTCGCTCCAAGCCTCGTAGGGGGTCTTATCCTTGACATATCTATGAGGAAATCTATTTTGGATGTATGTTGCATAGTTAAGTGCTTCGGCCCATAGTCTCTATGGTAGTGACCTTGCATGCAACATGCAAGATGCCATCTCCTTTAGAGATCGGTTTTTTCCGCTCAGCAACTCCATTTTTCTGTGGAGTATAGGGAACTAAATGTTTCATTTGAATCCCTGCCTCATGGTAAAGATTATGGATCTCATGATTTACATACTCTCCCCTGTTATCAGCTCGGAGGACTTTGATCTTCTTTCTAGACTGTGTCTCAACCAAGGCTTTGAAATATTTGAGGTGTTGAAAGACCTCATATTTTTTCCTGAGAAAGTAGATCCAAGTAAAATGTGAGAAATCATAAAAAGAAATGAGAACAAACCTCGCTTTGCTAATGGATGGATGCGGAAAAGGACCCATAAGGTCACTGTGGATCAGATCTAAAGGTGTGGAAGCTTGCTGAGACTTTCCTTTGTCGAATTTCTCTTGAGGGTGTTTCCCGAGAACACATCCCTTGCATACTCCCCTTGAGAAATGGATTTCTGGTAGACCATCAACTAATATGTTCTTGCTAAGCTGTTGCATGTATCTGAAATTCAAATGTCCAAACCTTTCGTGCCATATCCTACTACTTTCATCAACATGAGTACGCAGTAAAGCAGAATCAGGTTCAATGAATTCAGAAAATGTATACAATCTAGACTAATGATTTACCTCACTGGTAGCAACCCTAGAGCTGGTTTGCATGTCATAGATGTCCATGGAATTTGGTGTGAATATGACTTTATTTCCAGTGCTAGAATTCGTCATCCGATACACGGAGAGAAGGTTGACAGAAAGCTTGGGAACATGCAGCACATTCTCGGAACTTCCGTTGGTGAGTTCAATCCTTCCTTTGCTGGTGACTTCGATAGAAGAGTTGTCCCCCATCAGAATGGGAGGAACTTTCCATGCATCCAAAGAAGAATATACTTCTTCTGAGGTAGCCATGTGATGTGATGCTCCTAAATATATGATCCAAGCATTGGGGGAGGAGTTTATGGCAATCAAGGCATAGCTAAAATTGCCTTTCTTGGAATTCAGATCTTCTGGTTTCTTCTTCTTTGCACCCTCGAGGATGCAATCTCCAAGGTTTTTTTTCTGAAGTATCTGAGACATATGATATATTGGTTTTTGCATGCATGTGGATTCCAAATAGAATCCTTTGTGACAATATGTGCATTTCTCTCATTTTCTTCCCTTTTCTCCTTTGGATCTGAAGGCATCGGTGAAGGGTTTTGTGTACCCTTCCTTCTTCATATGTGCATGAGATTTTTGCTTATATTTATATTTATATTTCTGATATTTGTGGCTGCCATCATGCATAGTGAGTGCATGTGCCCTTGGTCCTTTGATTGTGCCCATGTTGATGAGCTTGGTTTGCTCTTGTGTCAAGGATTCGATAAAGTCCTCAAAAGAAGGCATCTTCTAGGTGGCTCTAGAGGTGAATATGACAATATGGAATGTAGATATGAATACAAATAATTCAGGACCAATATTGGAGAGAATGGTGAGAACCATTTTTTTCTCCTTCGTTGATTTATCAACCCCGCAAGCTTTGAGTTGCAACAGTAAATCATTGAATTTTGTAAAGCAATCTTGGATATTTTCGAATATTTTTGGATCCAATGTGAGTAGCTCAACCTCTAGCACGTGTCCCCTCATCTAATCCTATTTTCTAAAGATCCCTTCCAAGATTTTCTAGGCTTCATTTGGAGTCTTACAGGAAGATATGTGAAAAAGGATATCAAGAGAAATAAGACTGCAAATTGTTCCGAGTGCCTCATCCATGCGATTTAAGTACTTGGATTTTTCTATGGCTGATGTCAGCTCTGTATATGTATTCATTGTTAACCTGTAAAACCCTCTAGATCAGAGATGTATTTGTATTTTCTCCTTCCATGCAAAATAGTTGTAAGGTGTAAGAATGAATTCTTTTTGGAATTCCATCTTTCCGCTGTCTTCAATCTTTTGTACCTGCAAACAATTTTGGTGTATCTTTTTCTTAGCAGTCCGTCAGCTCTGATACCATGTAAATGTGTTGAACCTACACAAAATATATCTATCTAAACAATAATACACATATTTGCAGACAGAATTGGAGAAAGAATAAGAAGGAGAGAAAGAATGGAAGAATTCTCATTAACCGTTATGAATAATGAATACTTTACACATGATATACTCTGTATATCTCAATGAGTTCGAATTGAGGTGAACCAATGTGCCATAGTGGTGGTCTAGAGTGACATTTACACACACCAGCAATTACAAGAGTGAAGTGCCACCTATTCTAGTATCTCAAGCAGTTATGGGAGTGAACTGCCACCTAGTTGAGTTAACTAGTCAACTAGTCTTTAGTTAACTGACTCAACATAGAGTAGTGAGGAGTTAACTCAGGGAATCAAGGCTAATGCACCACTATGGTGATGATACTAAGGCAATGTCGAATTATGATGGTGATTATCCCAATCTTTCATGGTGATGATCCCAATGTTATGGTGATGATCCCAATGTTGCATGGTGATGATCTCAATGCAACATCTAAACTCAACTCAACTAGTCAAACTGAAGTGTCAACTGAAAGAGAATATTCTCCAGGTGGAATATTCTCCCCTAAAATATAGGAGACTAGATAATTACTAATTATGAATAATAAAAAAGGAATAAACTTAGGAAAAATAAATCCTAGGTGTGTGTGAAGTAACTCTAACAGCACAAACCAAGAAAACAGATAATAATGAAGCACAAGCTACAACCAGAGAAAGCAAAAAAGAAACTGAAGGTTTTAGTTTAGAAAATGAAATAAATAAAATTAAAATCCCCATGCCTCTGGTTGAGCTCGCTAAGAATCCAATTTATAAAAAACAAATTGCTAAAATGATTAATTTTCCTGATGCAGAATGTTATGCAGATGTAATAAATTTACAAGATGAAAAACCTACGATTATGTTTGGTCTGCACATTGAAAATGCTAATGATTATGTAGCTCATTTTTATATTACCTTAACTATGCATGATCATTTACTTCATAATTGCATGTTATATTTTGGGGCCTCTCACAACCTAATGCCTAAATTTATCATGGAAAATTTGGGCCTTGAAATCATTAGACCTTATCAGGACTTATATTCTTTTGATTCCAGAAAGGTTAAGTGTCTGGGCATGATCAAAGATCTAGTAGTGAATATTGCACAGATTCCTGTAAAGAGTATTCTTATGGATGTAGTTGTTGTTGATGTCCCTGTCAAGTATGGCATGCTTTTATCCAGGTATTGGTGTGAAAAACTTGGTGGATCACTTCAACTGTACATGACATACGGTGCGATCCCGATTTTTGGTGGACAATTTACTCGACTATACAAAGAGACTAGACTGGCATATACTGTAAGTGACCCTCAAAACCCAAACAACTATCTAGTCTATGTTGCCGATCAGGATCTAGGAAATTGTATTTTATCATTAGACGCTGATTTTGATGACTGTATAGAAGAGGAAAACAAAAAAATAGAAAAAACACAGAAAAGTGTAAATAATAGAGAAGGAGTATGGAAAATGTTTTTTGATGGCGCTTCGTCATGGGAAGGGGCAAGGGTAGGAGTTTTTTTTTTCACCTGGATATGAATATGTCATTCCCTTTTCATACTAATAATGTCTTTGAGTACGAAACTCTGGTCTTCGGATTGAAGGCTGCCAGGAAACAAAAAATTGAAAATCTAATAGTTTATGGTGATGCAGAACTTATTGTAAAACAAATAATGCATCAATATCAAGAAAAAATATCCAAAGCTAAGGTCATATAGAAATTGTGCCTGGGATCTGATTGAGAATTTCTTCTCATCATTTAACATTCATAACATTCGCAGAATGGAAAATCAATAGGTAGACTCCTTGGCCAAAGCTGCTGCGACTTTTATGCCTCCTACTATCCTATAACTAAATTATCATATAGAAATGAGGAAAAAACCTTCAATCCCAAATAATGTGAAAGATCTTTGAATATGACGAGTAGATTAAAAAATTTCTAGAAATGGTCGATGAATTCTCCGAGACTCATATAGATCAAGAGAACCAGAATGATCCTATCTGGATCATGAAAGAAGGTGAAGAGCCTAAAAAGTTCCAAGATAAGATCACGAATCATTGAATGCTTGTACTTAAGAACAATCAGATCCACAGAGGACTGATACCCTTAGAGAGGTTGTTTGACAAAGATGACATACCCTTGAAATCTACCCTACGAACTCAACTTGAGGAGGTTGAAGACTGTGACATAGGAACTAAAGAAGAACCTAAGATAGTCAAGTTATCTAAATACCTTCCAGTTCAGGAGAAAAACAAATATGTCAAATTTATTAAACAATACAAAGAAGTATTTGCCTGTTCCTATGATGATTTAAAAACTTATGATACCTCTGTGATTGAACATAAGATTCCTTTGAAACGGGGTATCAAACCTTTTAGACAAAAGCTGAGACAGATAAACCCTATCCTCTTACCTGTAATAGAAAGAGAAATCAAGAAGCTTCTCGACGCAAATATTATTGTCCCACCTAGGTATTTTGAATGGGTAGGAAATCTGGTACCCGTCGTAAAGAAAAGTGGAGAAAATAGGCTTTGTGTGTATTTCAAAAATTTAAACCTGTCATCCCTGAAAGATAACTACCCACTGCCAAAAATGGATCATGTCCTGGAAAAATTAGTTGAAGAAAACATAACGTCGATGATCGATGGCTTATTAGGTTATAACCAAATTGTTGTCCATGAAGATGATAAAGAAAAAACTTCATTCACTACTCCATGGGGAAATTTCATGTATGATAAAATGTTGTTTGGTTTGATGAATGTAGGGGCCACCTTCCAAAGAGAAATGGATATAGATTTCGTCAATGAGAGAGATAAGTTTGTCATTATTTACTTATATGATCTAACAGTCTTCTCGAATTCTGATGTAGAACATATGTTTCATCTCAAACAAACTTTTGAGAAATGTCAAAAATTTGGTTTGTCTCTAAACCCTAAAAAGTCTCATTTTGCTATGCAAGAAGGAATACGTGAGATCGGAAGAGCGT
>CBVK0100657756.1:0-10061 GCA_900067695.1 Picea abies
ATAAACTGCTCCAAGTGGTCACGCTGGCTAGGGTCATGGATGTTTCCCCATAGGGTTTTTACCATGTAAAAACATCAATGTGTTGATCTTTGATCTGGTTATGTGAGTGGTTATTGAAGGTGTTCATCCTATGTTGGAATACCTGTTTTGTCGAACATAGTATCAGAGCATGTTTGAAGACCCGCTCATGTTGTAGATCGAGATCGTGAAGCCAAGTTGCCTCATCTCCATTTTCTATCATTTATGTACATTTTTGGGCTAAGAGGACTATTCCATTGCATCTGGAGCACTTGTTTCATTCATGAACACATTTTGTTTCACTCGAAAAGGTTTCTGTTTTCCCAAGATACGGCCATTACAGTAAGATCTGGAGGTATAAAGTTTGAATACGCATTTTTTAAATTTTTGTAGAGAAGTATTTTGGTTTTGTATTTTTTATTTCCGGGTTGCTACTCTTTTAGATATGTGTATGCGCTTTTCCCCACGCCTTGTGTGATCTCATCAAATCAAAAACAAATAGGAAAATGTGCATCTTCTGGGTAAGCTAACCAAGATCTAACCCTTGTTGTCATCGAGAAGCAATTTTTTTTTCTTGTGTGAAAAATAGTTTTTTTTAGCACGCTCTCCAAGGTCGTCTTCAACAACAAAAATCCTCCTTATGAACATTAAAATATGTTTTGTTAGACCATTTGGTTAAAAGTTGCCTTATTAAGTAAGAGGTCTTGAATTCAAGTCTCTCTTTTGTTACTTTTTTTGATAAAGTTCATGCTAAAATTGTAAAGTGTATTTCACTTCAAGTATAAAATTGAATCACTATAAGTAGCTTTAATATTTTATTTTAGAGTTATTTATTTTGCATGGAGCTTTTCTTTGTAAAAGTGAGCCCCACTTCTCTTTATAAAAGTGGGTCACTTCATAAAGCAACTTACACTACCATGTGGTCCTTTGGTTATCGTTTATGCATTTTTTAAAAAGGGCATAACTCTCACATTCGAAGTTCGTTTTCAATGCCGTTTTTTTTTTTTAACCGCATAACTTTTCGAGCTCTTTCCATTCAGATCATCAATTTCAGTTTTTAAATCAGTATTATCTACATATTTAATACGGCTTCTACAAGTAATCTCTTACTTACCAACACCAACTACTTCCAATGGAAATCCCATATGGAGGATTTATTAAGAAATAAAAGCTTGTACCGGATTACCTTATGAAAGGAAACAACACCCACTGATGCTGATAAGAAATCCAAATGGGATAATAGTAATGAAGAAGCATGTGGATTAATCGGAATGTCCATCTCTCCTGATTTAAGGTTCCACCTTCAATCAATTGATAAACCCAAATAAGCTTGGGAAAAGATTGAATCTGTGTTTGGTAAACACAATATTATTCGAGCAGAATAGTTAGAAAATCAAGTACTAACTTTGAGTCCAAGTAATTTTTCTTGCATTGAAGACTATCTACATCTAAGTTTAAAACACTCAAAACTTTATGTGAAGAATGTAAGATAAAGATAGACGAAGATCGTTGCATCTATCTTATTCTTTATATCCTAGGTAGTGCATATTTTGTGTTTGTATATACCTTTTATGCCATACAAGAGGTTGTTGGGGCATTTTATCAAAAACCCACTCTTGAGAACTTTTTTGATTCTTTAATTAGGGAGCAAGATAAGCTAGTACAACTTGGAGTGATCAGCACTGCAGGTACCCCCAACAAAGCCTTAGTTGTCCATCAAAAAGATAAACCCAAGAATCCCGAGAAGCAACATCCTCGCCACAACAACAAGAAATATAAGGGTCTCAAACCTACTCAGACAATTTTTTCTCCTAATGGAGACAAAGGAGAAAAATATAAAAATAATAATACTAACAGACATTGCAACTTTTGTGATAAAGATGGTCATGATGAGTCCAAATGTTTCAAGAAGATGGCAGCGTTAGAAGCAGCAATGAAGAAGCACAACATCAGTATTGATTCTACTTCTTCTTCTTCTTCTTCTCATGGACATGCACTTTCTACTTCTGGTTTCTCCTTCAATACACCTTCTACTTCTACTTCTGATAAGTGGCTTATTGATTCTGAAGCATCTTATCATATGGATAAGGATAGAGACATATTTTCTACTCTAAATGAATGTAACACCAAGAAAATATCTGTTGGTGATGATAGATCTCTTAGTCTTGAAGGATCTGGAACAGTACAAGTAGAAAATGTCCATTTCAATGATGTATTATGTGTTCCAAGTCTTTCTTGTAACCTTCTATCAGTATATCAAATCACTCATTTAGGTGAAGGTAAAACCATAGAGTTTTCACCTCACCAAGTTGTAATCAATGATCTAAAAGATCCTAATCATGTTCTTGCAACTAGAATTGCTGATGATATTACCAGGTTGTACAAGTTTGACAACTTTGGGTCATCATATTTTTCTTCAGTTTTTATTGCTCATAGCGATAACTTGAGCAAACTTTGGCATGAGCAGTTTGGTCATCTAAACTATTGTTCATTGCAGCAACTATATAATAAACAGATGGTGACTGGTCTTCCTCTTGTTTCATGCAAAGATGGTGTTTGTGCCGATTGTGTTCTCAACAAACATCATCGGAACAGTTTTGAAAAACGTGCCTCTTGGAACGCCTCGGGTCCTTTGCAGCTTGTTCATAGTGATTTGTGTGGTCCACTTTCTTCTCCTTCTTTTTCTGGGTGCAAGTATTTCTTAACTTTCATTGATGAATTTTCCATATGTACTTGGGTTTACTTCTTAAAACTTAAGAGCAAAGTTTTTGACAAGTTATTTGCCTACAAGGCCCTTGTAGAAAAGCAAACTAGACATCAAATTCAAAGGTTAAGAATAGATAATGGAGGCGAATATGTGAACAATAATTTTACAAATTACTGCACTACACAGGGAATCCAATTGCAACACACTGTTCCATATACACCCAAACAAAATGTTGTTTCTGAGAGAAAGAACCGCACATTAAAAGAAATGACTGATTGTATGATCCAATCTAAGGGATTAAGTCTAAAGTATTAGGCGGAATCCATCAACTGTGCAAATTACACAGTAAATCGCACTCCCACAAAGGCTCTTAAAAATATAACACTGGAAGAAGCTTGGACTAAAATTAAACCAGATGTAAGTCACTTCTGTGTATTTGGCAGTATAACATGGGCTCACATTCCTGATGAGAAAAGGAAAGCATTGCAGCCTAAAAGTGAGAAGTGTATATTTGTTGGTTATTCTAAAGATGTCAAAGGTTACATACTTCTTCAATCACATTATAATGAAATTATTATTAGAAGAGATGTTAAATTTGATGAAAATCTCTTGGCCTGCAAGCCTAATTCGGTGTTTGTGCCTTCTTTGGCCTGCGAGCCTAATTCGACAGTTTTGCCTTCTTTGGCCTGCAAGCCATATTCAGCGTTTGTGCCTTCTTATGATCTGGTTTATTCTTCAGATGATGACAGTGAGGATGAAAATCCACCTCCACCTGCTCACCCTCCTCCAGATGAGTCCTTTGAACCTGAACCAACACCAACTCCACCGCTTCCGAGATGGGTCCGTTCAACATGAGAAGCAACTGGTGATCTTGTCGGTGATCCTTCATATCAATGTTGGACACGTTCACAGTTCCAATGAGCCTCTTCTCTTTTGGCTCAAGTTTCAGAAACTCATGATCCAGAGACATTTGCAGAAGCTTCAGGTCATCCAGATTGGGATACAGCCATGAATGACGAGTATCATTCTTTAATGGAAAACGATACTTGGGATCTTGTACCTCTTCCAAAAGGAAAAAAACTTGTTAGATGCAAATGGGTCTACATAACTAATTATACATCAGATAGAAGTGTTGAAAAACACATGGCTTGGTTAGTTTCCAAAAGATTTTCCCAAGTTGAAGGAATTGACTATAATGAAACCTTTTCCC
This sequence comes from Picea abies, assembly GCA_900067695.1. NCBI lineage: Eukaryota > Viridiplantae > Streptophyta > Pinopsida > Pinales > Pinaceae > Picea > Picea abies. The sequence continues at coordinate 3,936 of CBVK0100657756.1, forward strand.
TTGGAGCCAAAATGAATTCCATCTGCCTTGTTCTTGCCCTTGCTGCCTCACATAAATGGGAGTTCCATCAGATGGATGTTAAATCTGCCTTCTTGCATGAAGATTTGCAAGAAGAAATCTACATGGAACAACCTCCTGGCTATGTCCAGAATGACTCTAGCCTTGTTTGTCGCCTCAAGAAATATCTTTATGGTCTCAAGCAAGCTCCCCGAGCTTGGTATGCCAAAATGGACAACTTTCTTATTGCCACTGGATTCTCTAGATGTCATTCTGATCCTAATGTCTATCCCAAGAAAGTAGGAATCCATCTCATAATACTTGTCTTTTATGTCGATGACCTTATCCTTACTGGTAGTGACTCAAAACTTTTAAACCATGTGAAAACCGGCCTTAAGAAGAAATTTGAAATGACACACTTAGGCTTTTTGCACTATTTCCTTGCCCTCCAAGTTTTGCAAACCAATGAAGGAATTTTTCTTTCCCAATCTAAGTATGTTGGTGACCTTCTTCATCGCTTTCACATGGACAATTGTAAACCAACCCCCTCTCCCTTCCAGTATGGAGTCAAGCTTACTGCCACCTATACCTCTCCTTAAGTTGATGCCACCCTATACCATCAGTTAGTTGGTAGCCTCTTATACTTGACTCATACCCGTCCTGATCTTTCCTTTGTTGTTGGTATTGTTTCCCGGCATATGCAAACGCCCCATGAAAGCCATTGGAAAGTAGCTAAAAGGATACTTCGATATGTTTGTGGTACAGTTCAGTTCACGATACATTTCAGTTCAGGGGGGACTCCTTTATTGGTTGGTTTCACTGATTTAGATTGGGTCAGCGACCCTGATGATCGGAAGTCTACTGTAGGTTATGTTTTCAGCCTTGGTTCAGGACCTATCACTTGGGCCTATAATAAACAACAGGCTATTTCACTTTCTTCAGCAGAAGCGGAGTACCGAGCAATGGTAAATGCAAGTCAGGAAGCCATGTGGCTTCGACAGATCCTTTTAGAGTTTGGATTCTAGCACCAGGATCTGACCATCCTTTGATGTGACAATCAGAGTGCCATCAAGCTCGCCAAAGACCTATTTCAACATCAATGTAGAAAACACATCGAGCTACCCAGGCACTTCATCAGAAAGCTCATTCATGATTAAGTTATTGAAGTGCTCTTTTTCCCTGTAGAAGATCAATTTGCAGACATTTTCACAAAGTCTCTTACAGAAGCAAATTTTTCCAAACTTTGATCTATGTTAGGAGTTCAGGAAGTTGTCATTAAGAGGGGATAGGCTCTAATGCCTCCTTCTCCTATTCTGTCACTATTGTAAATCCTTCAATCCTATCCCAAGTTGTTCTTAAGGGGGGATGTTAGGATATTTAGACACTTAGGAGTTAGTTAAGATCTACTTGGTCTATTGTTTCATTAGGTAAAAGTGTGTTTTCTAGTGTGTTTCTTTAGTATGCATTAGTATGCATTTGTAGTTAGGAAATCCAACAGTCACGATATGTTCCTGACATAGAGTGATCCGACGGTTCATACTCTCCTCGATCTTAATGACCATTGATCTGTGGTTTAACACTCGATTGGTCCATTATCTCTATTTAAAGAGCATGGAGGGTCATTTGTTGATGATCGATTGTGAGNNNGAAACTCTCTTGTAAAATCTCTCTGTAATCTTTTTCTTTGCATTAATAAAATGCTCCAAGTGGTCACGTTGGTTGGGGCCATGGATGTTTCCCCGTAGGGATTTTACCATGTGAAAACATTGGTGTGTTGATCTTTGATTTGGTTATGTGAGTGGTTACTGAAGGTGTTCATCCTCTGTTGGAATACCTGTGTTGTCGAACACTATATTCATTCATTATGTTACAATGTTTACAATATAAAATACATAGAGGAGCCAGCGGCATCCAAAACCCTAACCCAATGACCTGGATTTATCCAAAACCCTAATTCCTTAACCGGAAATAGAAAACCATTGGCAAAGAAACCATGTGCTGAAAAACCACCTAAATATAATGTGGTCCCGAAAAATGCAGTCCCGATCCAGAAAAATATAACACATACCCAACAAATCGTTCCTTACTCCTCCCTTCCACCCTCACTATGTAAGTATCATGAATTTTTCTTCTTGGACTCTACTTCCTCTTTTGATCTTCTGATCTGGACTACAGAGACACTTTCTTCTCACTATTCTTTCTTGTTAATATAGTCTTCCAACTAGTGTGAATTTGAACCATTGCATCTTTTGAAAATGAACCATTGTACCCTTTCATTTAAATGATAATATTAAACTTTAAATAATATCATTTTTCCTTTTTATTCTTTATTCAAAATGCTCATGTTTTAACTCTTCTTTAATCATGACTATGTATCAATTCATTAGTCTACAGATCTCGAATTATTTTAAAATCGAGTCTTAATCAATAGGTGCTCCCTTCAAACCAAAATTAAAGTGACCGCGAGCTCGAAACCATGAGCTTATCCATTCCAAGCATTGATCTATTAATGCTTTATTCTTCCACCCCTATTCTTCTACATGGGACCGTATTCAAACATCTGAGGGATTATTTAATTCTATCCCCTTTAGCTTCTTTACCTTATCATGTGACCAGTGTTGGAACCAGGCTCTTTGGTACTTCGTCCTTCGGGACTTCCGGCCTTTGCAGTCAGTCAATCCTCCTGGAGTACATTTCGCCGGAGTGTTTATACTATATTCACTAGTAGATCGAACGATCAATATTTAATCTTCTGTTGGATGGACGATCTTAGATTATCCAGAGGCTTCAAACAAATAGATGGTCAGGAATTAATCTGCAGTTGAGTGGACGATTCTAGTTCACTTCGAGACTTCGGCGTTTCAGGACTATGACCTTTGTAGTGTTCCAAATATTCCAGAGAAAATTCCATCGAAGGGTGTATAAACACTCCCTGCTTGATAACCTTCACATTTCCAAGAGCTAGGACCATAGAATTAGGCACAAACGAGCTCCCACTCTCCGAGTATTCAACTATTCGTGGCTCTGAGACTCCGGGCTGCTCGAACTCTAAAGTAGTTGAATCCCTTCAGAGTGTTTACCTTCTGAATAATTCATAAAGTTGTGGTGACCGCTTGTTGTCAATTGTTAGTAGACCTTACGCTATCCTTCCACTGTACTTGATTGAACGATCAAAATATATTCTGGTGGATCTTAGATCAATGACTAACATCAATTTGTGACTTCGATCATCGACACTTCAGGTAGTTTTGCTGGTAGGAGAAGCTGGTTATCCCCAGAGGTTATAGTCCCAGACTAACATGGTGTGATTACCTCACCTATGATGACGTGGATCCGTAGTGGGTGTGCCATGTGTCACCCTGATTTGTGATTTCACAAACCTTATGTACCATATGTATTTTGACACTTGTCATCATCTGATTGGACCACGTGTCCTTGCTGACGTGGTATTACTGACTAGGATTTTTACTTTTTGTTACTTCGTAGCTTCGGGATTTTTGGCACTTTTATACCATCCTTCAATCATTATCGAAGTTCCAAATAGATCTATCACCATAGATCTTTCCTTGTCTTGATCAAACGACCTTTTTTTACTCCGATACTTCGTGCCTTTGGCCCCACTTATTGTATCCTTCCACTGCACTTGATCAATGGTTGAATGGATTTCCCTGCTCTTCCTCTGATCTGACGGTCAACGAGAGTTCATGACTTCAGGGCTTCGACCTTCATGTAAACTTACATGTTTTAGACTCCTTTTCCCCGGAGTGGTCAACGCCAGAGTTGGCCACCTTATTTCCTTTAGTGTGATCTGATGGTTCAACATTTCCATTCCAGATCGATGGTTAGCACTTAACTCTAGATCAAATATTGATCTAACGGCTAGGAAACCATTTGAGGCTCCTTCCTGATCGATGGTTGGCATTATTTTGTGGCTTCAGGATTTCCTGGATTCTTAATTGTTTCCAGTAATCACCGAAGTGGCAAAGATCTGGAGTACCAAATCTTTCTATCTCTTGCTTGATCCAATGACTGAGAACTGACCCAAATTTTCTCCACAAGATATGATGGTTGAAGTTTACTTCACGATTTATGAGTTTTCAATACTTTGTGTCTTATGGGGTCCAATTATCATGTCCTTCCACTTGATTCTATCTAACAATCCGGATAGATCTCGAACTAATCTAACGATTGTTGTAACTCAATCCTTTACAAGAGATTCTTTTGTGTACGCTTGGGATTCTATGCGACCTACTATGTTATCTCTCTTGATCTTTGATCTCATCACCTACACTTGACATCAATGACAATATCATACCATTGTGTCCAACATATTCAATACACACAAATTTTATACCGTGCGCCAACAATCAGTGTGCACAAATTTTCATACCTCTCACCAATTTCCAGTGCATGCAAATTTTTACATTGTGCACCAATATCCAGTGCACATAACTTTTTATACCACACACCAATATCCAATGCACACAAATTTTTATACCACGCACCACTATCTAGTGTGCATAACTTGTTATAGCGCGCATCAATATCCAGTTTGCAAAAATTTAATACCGTGCACAAATATATAGTGCGCACAACTTTTTATAGCATCCACCAATATCCAGGGCACACAAATTTTTATATTGTGCACCAATAATCTGCACATCACCAATTTTGCACTGCGCAACACCAATATTTAGGGCACACAAGTCCTTTCATTTCTTAGTTGATTTTCCCTATTTCTATCTCACAACCATCGTGAGAATGCCCGAATCACATGTCTAAGACAAATTCAGTTGCTTGGAAGTAAAAAATGACCCCTCCATAACAACCATTTCGAGTGTAATTCTAACTTGAGTTTTCTTATAAATTTGGAAATTTCACTCATATTGTATTGTTTTCCCCAAATTCGGCACAACTCAAACACTAAGATGATGAATTTACCCACTTCATGTTAATCTCAGGCCCATACAAGTCTGGTGTTGAACCAAAAACATGCGATACCATTTTGTAACGTCCCCTAACTTAACTGAGGAACATTATTTGAAAACAATACACATAAATTTGAAATTTTCTTGCTAACTAAATTCCTATAGCTTACCAGCTATGAATTATACATAGATTTAACCATTGTAGATACTGATTATTTAAATGTAGCTATTATTAGGAACCAAATACCAATATAGCATAGAAAAACCTCAGAATAAGTATTAAAAGCCTTGAAAAAGAGAGAATTTTAGATAATAATCCTCTTCGAGGGGACAACCTCCTTATACACCACATATATTTCCCAATACCACATGATTCCCAATGAAAAGGTCTCCTTGGTATATATATAGGAGACTAGGAGGTACAATTATAACTAATGGACTCAAGCCAACATAAATAAAATAACATTACTAATGTAATATGCCCTAATTAAGGGGTAATGTGCCACTATTTAGGGCTTAACATGCCCCTCCCCTTCAGAAACATGTTGTCCGCAATGCTCAGATAATTCTGGATGCTTCTGTATAAAAGACCCATCTTCCCTAGTGGAATCTTCAGCAAGTAGTTTCCTCCACTTAATGAGATACTCTAAAATGGATCTATTCCACAGCTGACGAATTCTTGTGTCAGTGATATCTTCAGGCTTCAATATGATTTTTCCTTCCTCGTCAAGTTCTGGAAATATAGTTTGAACTAGGATCTTGTCACCTATAACCTTCTTTAAGCATGAAACATGGAAAACTGGTGTACTCGTGAAGATGCAGGAAACTCCAATTTGTATGTCATAGTACTAATCTTTTGCAACACCTTATAAGGGACATAGTACTTTGGTGATAATTTATTATCCTTATTGGCTTGCTTGAGGGGCATCTATTTGTATGGTTGTAGTTTTAAAAAAACCCAATCCCTTAATTCAAAACTTCTTTCACTATGATTTTGATATGCTTGTTTTTTCATGCGATTTTGTGCCATGGTCAGGTTGTCCTTTAATATTTGGAGAACTTCTTGTTGATGCTCGATGTGATCTTCCACTACTTGAACCTTATATTTTTCTTTTAGATAAGAAGTGATGGAAGGAGGGTGGTATCCATAGAGTTCCATAAATGGTGTCATTTTTGTTGCAGTATGAAAGGAAGTGTTATA